>CAKJVB030000072.1:0-27332 GCA_918026665.1 Diabrotica balteata | reverse complement strand
AATGCATATTACCCGTATTGACGTATGGATGTGAAACTTGGATATTAAAGAGAGAAATAACGTCGAAACTCCAAGTAACTCAAAGAGCAATGGAAAGATGTATGCTAGGGATAACAAAGAGGGATCGTAAAAGAATTGAATAAAATCCCTGAAATGGCAATGGGCAGGACATATAGCAAGACAAACAGACAACAGATGGACCACTAGAACAACTATGTGGTATCCCAGGAACGCTAAGAGACCAAAGAGGCGCCCGAATCTCAGATGGGATTATGATATAAGAAAATTAACAGGAACAACGTGGTCTCGAATATCACAAGATAGAAAAATATGGACGCAAATGAGCGCAAATTACAAGAACAACGCATAACTAAGACATCGTCGAATACTAATAAGAACATAGAATAACATTGAAATAAGGGAGGCTGCACCGTAATTGGAAACGGTCGATAAAGCTGAACATGATGATGATGATGATGATGATGATATATATATATATATATATATATATATATATATATATATAATATATATATATATATATATATATATATATATATATTGTTATGATATGTAAAATCAAGAAAATATTGGTTTGCTTAAAATATTTCAAAGTTCAAAAAATTAAAATATTAGAGATTAGAGATTATAGAAGATTTAGTCAATCTTCGTCAAGCTCCGAACGAAAACCCGCATCAATTTCATGAAAAAGTTATTAAATAGTCTCTTAAATAGAGTCTCTTAAATACTATCTCAAATCACATTGAATTACATACAGAAATCGAGGAAGTTAAAAGAAGTAAAAAAGAGTTTTTCCAACAACAAGCTCTAACCACATTTTTGGCAGGCCTTAGAGAACCTCTAGGATCAACAATTCGATCCATGAGTCCACCTAATCTCGCCCTTGCTATCCAATATATTCAGGAAGAAAATAACATTAGATATCTCCAAAAAAATAATTATTCTTATCATCTAATAAACCATCTACGACTTCACAAACACAGAGACTAAATTTAACTCATACACCCGCTCCTATACGATGGCAGCCTGAGGTGCCCAAGCCCCAATGGCCACAGCCATTCTTTAGGCCAAATCAAATGCCCCTGCAATAGCAGCCATTCAACAATAATCCAAGAGGGACATTTCAACCCCCTAGATTTCAACAAAATCAACAAATCACTCCATATGCACAAAATTCTAGGGCTAATCAACCCAATTTTCATAAACCAGTGCCATCTCAATCATATAAGCCAACACCTACGAGCATATCTACACGCCAAACCGGCTTTAATAGACCCCAATCTCAAAGAAACTTCCGCTTTCAACAAACAGCCAGCCCCCGATTTACTGTAGAAGAACTTTTTAATATCGAACAACAAGAAGAAAATAATTACGATGAAGGTATAGACAATGACACATACACAGATTACCCTTATTATGAACAAGAAAGCCAAGAATATGATGAAAATGTAAATTTTCAAACGTTTCCAGAAGAAAAAGAAGAAACATAGTAGAATTACATTCCTATGCAGACAAAAGAGAGCTTCCTTACATTAAAATTCAAAACCCACCTCTTAAACTTCTTATTGATACAGGAGCCACTAAATCTTTCCTTAATCCTGATATAGCCAATAAATTCTACAAAAATAATATTAAATATAAACCATTTATCGTTACATCAATTTTTCAGAATCATTCACAAGATTATTGTGTAGAAATTCCAATTTTTCCCGAATTTAACTCGGATATTAACTTAAAATTTTATCTTTTTAAATTTCACAAGGCATTCGACGGTCTTATCGGCCTCGATAATCTTAAACTTCTAAAAGCAAATCTCGATTTTACCCAAGCTACTCTTACCACAGAGCATTCTATTCTTCCTATTAATTACTATGTCACAAACAAAGCCCAATTCTATACAGTCCAGCTAGAGCCCCAAACAATTACCCAAGTCAGATTGCCAGTAAAGGAAGCATCCGGTACAATCGTCATCCCAATACAAGAAATCGAAGGTGCCATCCTAAGAGAAACTCTCACTGTTGCCTGTAATCAACTTGCCTGGACCGAGCTAGTCAATAACAGCGATGAATACATTCAAATATCATTAACTGATCCCATCAAAAGTCAAGCAATAAATCTCGAAGAATATCATATATACACGTCAGATATCATATCTACCGAAGACAGTAATCTAAGAGATGTCGATCCTCTTCTTAGAACCGATCACCTTAATACAGAAGAAGAATCTCACCTAAGATGACTGTGCAGGAAGTTTGCAGAGATATTTCATCACCCAGATGATCCTTTAACATTTACTAACCAAATAAAGCACCATATACGAACCAAAGACGAAGTTCCAGTTTACACCAAGTCATATCGGTATCCACACATCCATAAAGAAGAAGTACGTAAGCAGATCACTTCGATGCTCGATCAAGGAATCATTAGACCGAGTCAATCACCCTGGTCATCCCCAATCTGGGTCGTTCCAAAGAAACCAGACGCCTCAGGAAAAATTGAATGGCGAATAGTTGTCGACTACAGGAAGGTGAACGAGAAAACCATCGATGACCGATATCCAATTCCAAATATAACAGACATTCTGGACAAACTAGGACGCTGCCAATACTTTTCAACCCTAGATCTAGCCAGCGGATTCCATCAAATTGAAATGGCCGAAGAAGATATCCAGAAGACTGCATTTAACGTTGAAAGTGGCCACTATGAATACCTGAGAATGCCATTCGGACTCAAAAATGCACCCCCAACATTCCAGAGAGTAATGGAGAACGTACTAAAAGGACTTATAGGAGAAATATGCCTTGTCTACATGGACGACATTATTGTATTTTCAACCTCTCTTCAAGAACACATGGTAAATCTTAAGAAAATTTTTGAAAGATTAAGAGAAACAAGATTTAAGATACAAGTTGACAAATGTGAATTCCTTACGAAAGAAGTCGATTTCCTAGGCCACGTCGTAACTTGCGAGGGAATTAAACTAAACTCGACTAAAATTAGAGCCATCATAGACTATCCTATACCAAAAACAGCGAAAGAAATTCGAGGATTTTTAGGATTACTTGGTTATTATAGAAAATTTATAAAGGACTTTGCCAAAATTACAAAACCACTTACCATATGTCTTAAAAAGGATGCAAAAATTGAACATACCGAGGAATTCTTAAACTGTATCAAAACCTGTAAAAGCTTATTGATTAATGAACCACTTCTGCAATATCCAGACTTCACTAAACCCTTCAACCTTACGACTGATGCAAGCAACTTCGCTATAGGAGCCATCCTATCACAAGGTCCAATAGGAAATGATAAACCCATCGCCTATGCATCCAGAACTTTAAATGAAACTGAACTGAAATATTCGACTATCGAAAAGGAGATGTTAGCAATTGTATGGGCTACTAAATACTTCCGGCCATACCTTTTCGGACAAAAATTCAAAATTTTATCCGACCATCGACCACTACAACGGCTATTTTCACTTAAAGATCTTAACTCAAAACTTGTCAGATGGAGATCAAAGCTGGAGGAATTTGACTACGAAGTAATATATAAAAAAGGTAAATCCAACACCAATGCAGATGCTTTATCCCGTGTCGAAATTTACAAGAAAGGTTTAAACAGTGTAGATGAGAACATGGAAGAAATAATGAAACTTCTCTCAAAGGAAGATGAGGATGATATCTCTACGATTAATCACCACAGTTTTTTATCCGATATAGAAGAATTTCTAACCGACCGAGCCGAAGAGTCTCAACAAATTTCGAATCCGTCAACCCCTTTAGGCGACTTAGATAAAATCATCCAGAAAAATCAAACTGCAACGTTAACTCCCGAAGAAATGAAGATAATAGACGAAATCCTACATGAAGACAGTAAACAGCAAAAATCTAAAGCTCAGCCATCAAACTCCCAATACTTACAAGAAGATAACGATACAGATGTAACCAAACATTCCACGGCAGAAAATCCAATAATGGGAATTCCAATTAGCGAGAAACCACTAAATTATTACAATAATCAAATAATTTTCAAGATAGTAAATTACAACCCGGCGAAACCAATCACAGAGCAGTGTTTTGTAACAAAGAAGAGAATGTATGTCCAATTGGGAAAAAATGATCTTCACAACGACATTTTCCAGTTTTTTAAGAACTATATAGATCCGAAAAAGAAATACGCCATTCTGTTCGAGAATGATGAACTCTACAAATCCCTATGCAATATTCTACGAGACACTTTTAAAAATTCCGCTTTCGATCTTGTCAAATGCAACATCCTCCTAGAAGATATAAACAGCACAGAGAGACAAAAAGAAATTATAGAGAACTACCATCAAGGGAAGACTAACCACAGAGGAATTAACGAAACCGAAGCTCAAATAAGAAAACGCTACTACTGGCCTACGCTAAAGAAAGACATCGAAGAAGTTATCAACCTTTGTGATACGTGCCAAGCTAACAAGTATGACAGAAATCCAATAGGGCCGAAATTTATGGTAACACCAACTCCAACGAAACCATTAGAAATAATTCATATGGACACATTCCAAGCTAACGGACAAAAATTCCTTACAATCATTGATGCATTTTCGAAATATGGCCAAGCATATCCTATAGAAGGATCCAACGCAGTAAATGTCCTTAATGCCTTCATGCTCTTTATAACCCACCATGGACTGCCACACATGATAATCGCAGATAGCGGAACCGAATTCAAGAACGGCCTTGTTCAGGAATTTGTCGATACACACAAAATTTCGATTCACTACACAACACCAGATAATCCACAATCAAACGGAATGATAGAACGTTTTCACTCTACAATTTTGGAACACCTACGAATACTTAGAGAAAAAAGAAAGACTCTGAGTATTAAAGAACATATGCTATATGCTATTTTAGGATACAACAATTCCATTCATTCATCAACTAAACAAAAGCCAATCGAAATTCTCAATGGCCATATCGATCCTCAAGACCCGTTCGACATTGATATTAACAGAACCCTAATAAATAACTATACACAAAGCCACAGATTAAAGACAAAAGAAATCTACAGTGAAATAAATAAAAAGCTACAAGAAACCAAACAGAAAAATATCGAGAAAATAAATGAAAAAAGACAAACACAGCACAAAAGTTTACACGAGAAAAACAGTAAAAAGAAACAAACTTCTTCCGAGATTTTCTTCCCGCATTGTGAAAAATAACAATCCCGTAACAATAGACACTCAAGATACGTCGATACACAAAAAGAACATCAAACACCAGCCAAAGACTAACGATAAAACTACTTTACAGATGTACCTTAGTAGCAGCCCAACAAGTTCAAATTCAAAACCTGAAGGACAATCAGGAATCCTCCCAGTTAAACTTGGACAAGCGAGAATACAGACCAGCACTCATGACTTCATCCACTATTTCCATCTAGATCCCATCGCAGAAAAGATTAAATCCATAGAATCTCAATATATCACTACCAACAGAGCAATAGAAAATGGACTTAGTCAACCATATTTTGACAGCCTACAAAACTTTGATAAAACTGTACAGTACCTTCTCCAAACAGCAAAAGAAAAACTAGATACAATATATCCAATATCCAGAAGCAAAAGAGGACTTATAAACGGATTGGGAAGCGTAATAAAATCTATTTCTGGTAATCTAGATCAAGAAGATGCTGAAAGATACAACGCCGCCATCAAATCACTTGAAAATAACCAAAAGAATATTATTACCAACATCAATAGCCAACTCAGTCTCAATAAAAGAATAATGACAAATATTAACCAAACAATTTCACTACTTACACACAACCAAGAAATCATAGCTGAAGAGACAAACAAAATTAGCTTAGAGATGAACCAATTCGTTTTCGATTTCAATGATTATATGCAAGTTCGAAACATCCTTGACCAGATAAATCTAAATTTACAAACAATTATACAAATACTGGATGATCTACAAACAACAATTACATTTGCAAGAATCAAAACTTTACACAACAGTCTTATCAAACCTGAAGAAATAAAATGGACCGTGCAAAAGATGCTTGAGCACCACCCTACATCACAGATTCCCTATATTCAAGAAGAAGACTTAACCAAATACTATGAAATTATAGACATTGATGGTTATTACACGAACCACACCCTTGTTTTCATTTTACATTTTCCTATCCTTCATTCCAAGTCGTTCACATACTTCCATTTATACTTACTCCCAACTAATAATCACACAATAATCATTCCACCTGGTCCATACCTAGTCCACAACTCAGACCTTTTTCAATATATGGATCTACCATGCAAAAGAAGCGGATCCAAATCATTCATCTGTCCTGAGAAATTTCCACAAGAGAATGACCAGACTAATGACTGCATCATCGAAATTCTCCAGTTAATCAATGATGCTGCCCAATGCCAAAGTGTTCCTGTCACTGTCACTACAACGATCATCCAAAAAGTATCAGATGCACATTACATTGCTGTTTTTCCAAAGGCTACGAAAGTATCTACCCGTTGCACCACTACCGAAATAGAAGTACTCGAAGGGACCTATCTAATTGAGTTACCACCAGGATGTGAACTACGAACCAATAATGAAATTTACACGAATTCCAAAACAACAATTAAAGAAGAACCACTTACATTACCTAAAGTCAAGACCACCACTATTCCAAAGAACCATCCAATAGTCAAACCCCTAAAATTGGACAGAATTCCTTTAGACGAACTACACAAGTTATCACAGGAAGAAGAAAGGTTCCAATCCATTCTCCCAACACAAATAGACCACAGCTACATATGGACACCACCGCTATATATCCTGGTAGCAATCCTTTTAATTTTTGGTTTTCTCAAGCTACGCAAAATGAAAAAAGAAAAAGATGAGCAGAATACAACCACAACAGAAGACATCCCTGACCAAAGCCAAGAGTCCTCAGAAACAGTACACAGAGTTTTGTTCATCCCTCACAAAACTTCCTCAGGGGATGGAGAAATTACGGTACAATAACCCCAGTTGTCAGAGGTATTGCAGTTCAATACTCCAGCCGATCAGCAGTTTCGACACATATTGCAGACAGGTCGTCATCAATTAATTTTATATAAATACTGTTCATTTTTATTTCAAAGTCAGTTGTAATTATATTAAATAAAAAGCTGTTACTCTGTTAGTTGTACCTTTTTAAAAAGTACCTTCGGGAGTGACAACCCTTATTTACCGCGTTTTTTTTTGAACCTGAATTACAATTTGGGCCATTGACATTATGAAAAACCTTCTGAATTTATTTCTTTAGATGGTGATAAAATTATTGAATCGGTTAATTTAATTTATATAAATGCTATGGCCAAAAATAAAATGAATAAGGTTATGATAGATACTGGTTCAGAAAGTACTTGAGTCTCGGAAAATTTTATTTTTAATACGTTAAAACTATCAGATATAATAAAGATTCCAAAAATTAAAATTGTTGGTGCAAATAATAGGAATTTGTTGTCAAGGATTTATGTGTTGATGTATTAACATGATAGGAAATGACGAATTGGAAAAGAAGAAAGTAAAGATAGATTTTGAAAAAAAAAATGGTAACTTTGGAAGGGCAAATAATTAAGTTTATGCAGAAAGATGAGATGGAAGAAGGAATAAGAGTTGACAGGATATTATTAACATAAAGTAATGATGTTTATGAAGAAATTTATTTTGATGATAGGGAGATGTCCCAAAAGAATGTAAAGAATAATTGTAGTGAATATTTAAGGAATGGAAATTTTAAGCAGATGGATGCCTACGAGGTGATGTGCGCTAAATTGGAAGCAAGGAATAATGTTTACATAACGAAAAATAATTTTATTTGTAAAGAAGATGTGACAAAAGTTTTAAGTTGACCTGAACAATATAAATCATTAGTCGTTTCCATATTGCAGCAACACAAGGGACTTGTCTAATAGCGCAAATGAGTATTAAACTAAAAAGATTGGAGCAGAAAAGAAGAGCAAATCAGACGTAATTATATAGATATAAAAGAAATATCTAAATGCCACAGTCCAAGTTATCAGTGTGTTATATGGGCCATTCAGAAGCCAATGGGCCTATATCCATTTTTTATGTAATTCACGTTTTTCGATTTTCTGGGAATAAAAACATGTAATTTTTCAGTAGCCAAACCACTCATTTCAATTATCTTATCCCTTATACCAGAGATGGTAGCTTGTGTTCTGTCACGGAAATAAATTTTAAAATAGTTTCAGTTGTCACATAGCATATGTCCCGTTGTGCGCGGGAACAGAGTTAAGTAAGGTTAATCGTAGTTTTTTACTATAAGATACGTTGTTTGCGTTCGTTCGTTGTGTTAGGAATTCGCCTAACCAGGTATAAATAAATTGTTATTGAAAATTAAAAGACAACAATGAGTGAATCTGAATATTCTGGATCAGATTATGTACCGAGTGAGGAATGTGCTTCCGATACAAGTGTTGAAAATGAAATTCCTGTACCCGATGATGAAGCAGGACCGTCTCGAGTTATTTCAGTTTCTAATAATAATGATCAAGAAGATCACGCCACTGATAGTGAACAAATACGAGGCCGAAAAAGACCACGCCATCCGGAACTTTGGAAACGAAAAAAAAAACAGCTTAGCCCATGCTCATGGGGGCAAATATCGCACATCCCGAACAAAAGTGTCATAACTCAAAATTTGTTCAAACTACGCTTATTTACGGAAATATGATGCATGATACCGAATCTACTAACCAACAAAACCTTAGCACAGTTACTTTAAAAATTACCTCACAGATGGCGCTAAAAGCTATTTTGCTCGGAAGATGTTTCAGGAAATTTTCCGTTAAAAACAGTATCAATTCGTGTTGCGTAGGTGAAACACCACTCGTTCCGAGCAAAAGCGTATTATTTCCGATTAACGTTCAGTAATCGTTGCGTAAATTCGAACAAAATCGCAGTATTTCGTGATATTAATATTTTGCATGGACGATTATAACATTCATTGATCTATTTTCCCGACAAAAGTGAATCATCTGGAATTTATCGGAATAAGTGTTGTTTAATAGTGGTATGGTTCCGGTCAATAAAGTAATATTTCGAGTTGCTACACTCTTGCACGGAAATTTGTAAACAAAAGTGTTTAGTATATCTGTCCAATAGAGTAATTTTTCGAGTTATTGCCGTTTTGCTTGAACATTTGCTATTTTTAAGTTAAACTTATTCCATCAAAAGAGTGATATTTTGATTTTCTACAGTTTTTACCGAAGGTAAGTACTACTTAGTTACATTTGATCTAACTGAAGGTCTCAGAATAAAAGAAGTGCAAGTGCAATTTGTGTATGTACTAAGTTAAGTGAAGCTTTGGATAGCTAGGTAATAGTTTATTTGGATTGAAAGGTCCTAGTGATCCCTATATTATAATGAGATACATAACTGTGATTTAAAGACAATTTTAAAAATTAAATATATTTTAATGTTATTTCTCAAATCAAATAAATTAGCACTCAAATCCCTTTTATTCTAAGCCCTTCAATTATTATTAGTTTTTATTTTACAAAATTTATTGTGGTAACTATTTTGATCATTTGAAAATCCTGTAAAAACATATTGTTAAAATTTATTTTTATTATTTTGAATAACTTTTTAGTTTAGGTTAGAGTTATTATTGTCTTGTTTTCGGGTGCAAAAATAATAATGCTACTAAGTACAATAATTAGTAAATATGGATTTTTTTAGATAATGGATTCTGTGCACGCCCGAACTCATAGACTAATGCAAGCCGTTGCTATTCCACAAGATAATGCTTCTAATTTAACTACCCAGTCACAATATGAAGGCGCTAAAATTTTAAGTCCAATCAATTATGAACATAGCCTAAATAAAAATAAAACAATTTATTCAACTGAGAATTTTGAAGAGGTCATAATATCGCCTCATTGTTCATCGGATATAGTTGAAGACACATCAGTACAAAAGAATGATCTGTCTTTGGATCAAATGGAATGTTTATCAAAAAATATCCAAACTAAAGGTGCGAGTCATACTAAAGAATCATATTCTGATATTTCTGAAGATGATGACGATAGTGTGAAAGACCCAAATTACGATAATAATTCTACAAGTTCATCGTCTTCGTCATCTAATACGTCTACGTCTTTTAGTACATCCTCGTCTTCTAGTAGGTCTTCGACTTCTAGTACGTCCTTGTCCTCACCTGTTCCGCCTTCAACAGGTTTATCTCTGAATGATCAGAATTCCTCTCAAGTAACGACAAATGAGAATATTGAGAACACAGCAGGCCAGGCACAGAAAAAGCTTACAAGAAAGAGAGTTCGGAATGAACATAATTGGCTAAGAAATAAAACGAAAAATTTAAGAAACGCTGGACAGGAGTATTGTTCTCTTAGCAAAAAAAAGAAAATAGTACTAAAGAAATGTATCAAGGACACCTGTGGCGAAAAATGCACTTTTAAGTGTAGTACAAAAATTACAGAAGATGAACGTCTTGTAATATTTAATGAATTTTACAGTTTGTCGGATCTTAATAGAAAACGTGAATTTATTGCAAGGCATAGTGAATTAATCCAACCAAAGTACAGATATGTCAGAAAAAAAACCGAAATTTCAATTTAGCATTTTATTTCACAGTTAACCAGAAAAAAAATTTTTTAAAGCCACTTTAGATATTAACGATCGTACTATTCAGACCGTACGAGCTAAGCTAACACCTAATGGAACTATTCTCGAGGATGGCCGTGGAAAACATCACAACCACAAAAAAGTGGACGAAGAGATAAAAGAAAGTGTTAGAAATCATATTATGTCAATACTAAGTATAGAGAGCCACTATCTAAGAGCTCAAACAAGTAAAGAGTTCATAGATGGTGGTAAATCAATAGCAGACCTACACAAAGACTATACTATTTTGCGCAAAAATGAAGAAAAACCATATGCAAATTATCACATGTATTCTGACATATTTAGCAAAGAATTTAATATTTCATTTTTCGTTACGAAGAAGGACCAGTGTAATCTGTGTTATATCTACAATAATGCTGAAAACGAAGAAAAGGCAAATTTAGAAAGTGAGTTCCAAAACCATCATAATGAAAAAGTGTTATCCAGGAATGAAATGGCTAATGATAAAGAAAAAGTAAATAACAATTTCGTGGTAGCTTGTTTTGACATGCAAGCGGTACTTCAAATCCCAAAGGGTGACATATCTCTATTTTATTTCAAGTCAAAATTAAATACGATGAACTTGACAGTTACCGAAATTGGAAATGACGAAACGTACTGTTATGTTTGGCATGAGAGCGAGGTTGGCAAAGCTGCTACAGAAGTTTCTTCCTGTCTCTTATCCTACCTAAAAATGAAGTCTGAAGAGTCTCAGATGATCTCGAGATAGTCTTATACACTGATAACTGTGGTGCTCAGCAAAAGAATATGTAATAATGTTTAACTGTATTTTTGTATAATAATGATTTATTTGAGAATTATTTTTCTAGGTTTCTGGTTGCTGCTTTAATGTATGCTGCCAGCAAGTTTAAAATCAAACGTATCACCCAAAAAACTTAGTAGTTGGTCACACACAGAATCAAGGTGATTCTACTCATTCCACAGTTGAGAAGCCGGTATAGTTATTTGTTTATTTGCATACGTATTGTAGTAGATTGAATCATTTTATTGTTTTAGGTTACTCGCTCCTTAAAGTCTGGTCCCATCTTTGTTCCAGACCAATTTATTACTTTAATACGATTAGCCAAAAAGAAAGGAAACCCGTTAAAAGTAAAAGAGCTTACTCGTGAAGATTTTATTAACGTAAAACAACTAGCAGCAGACTGTGGTAACAACTTTACCAAAAATTAGGGAGAACAGGCTCTAATAAGCACATTCCGCGTAGTTCAAGTAAAGAAGTCACAGCCATTGAAATTTTTTTACAAGACATCTTTTTCTGACTCTCACTTTCAGCAAGTCGACGTACGGGAGTTTAAACCAAAAAAAATGACTCGGCAATCAGGAACGGAACATGTGCGACAAGATAATGTATTACCACCACTAGAAAGAGCCTACTCGTCAAAATTACCACTGAATAAAAACAAAAGAAATGACCTTAAGTTTTTGATACAGAAGGGATATATTTCAAAGTATTATGAAGCTTTTTATAACTCTTTACTGTAATATTTTTTATTTTGATTAAAAAACTTCTTGCACTTTCTTTTGTTCAACGTTTTTATTTTGACCTTTGTTACCCATTAAAAGTGTGTTTTATTGTTAATGATAGAACTTTAACTTCTGTGATCTCATGATTAAAATTATATTCTTAATTTAAAACAAATAATACTGGAACTATTTACGTATATTTGTGCATTAGATACGCAGAAAAGTAGACCTACAAAGACGTTTTAATTAAAAATTTTCCGAGCAAAAACGTATCACCTCAAAAAAAAATCATTAAATTTAATTAAAATTTGTACAAAATTCATGATTTTCACCATTCACGTTAAAGAGGCTTATATAATTAATATTGACTTCAATTTGCAAAGAAATAAATTTAAATTTTCTATTAGGTGTTAACTTAACTCCAAATAAAGTACCGTAAAATTTTCTTTTGCTGCTCCTGTAAAATTAAGTATTTTTGATTTACAACAGTTTTGTTCGGGATGTGCGATATGTGAATCGTAAAGGTAAAACAATTGAAGCAAAAACTTTCAAGAACGATGATTGTTATTGTAGACTAAATTGCAACTTAAAAATACCGTTTGATCAACGACAGAAAGTGTTTAATTCATTCTATGCACTGGGCGATTGGCAAAAACAAAATATATTTTTGAGTGGTATCATACACTCTTCAGTGGTAGCTAGACATCGACCCAGAGAAACAGTAACTTCAGGTTTGCCAAAAGAAAAAACCCTACACTTTAGTCTTAGAATAAATGGAGAAAACATTAAAGGGTGTAAGAAGTACTTCAAAGCGACGTTTCAAATCAGTGATCACCGAGTGCGTAATAGTGGTGGCAAAAGTGAAATTTGTGGTTTACGATCTGTAAATGTGTTATCACCAAAGAATAAAGTTGACGTGTCTAAAGTAGTTGAACACATAAACTCCATCCCAGCATATCAAATCCATTATACGCGGACACACAATCCAAACCGTAAGTATTTGCATCCCGATCTGACTATCAGAAAAATGTATAACATGTACGTGGACAAATGTAATAATGAATGGCAGGTAACACCTGTAAAAGAAAAAATGTATTATTCGGTATTTTCCACTAAGTTCAATTTACATTTTAAGCAACCCCTGAAAGATACTTGCTCAAAGTGTGATGCTGTACAAGTTATGTTGATTAAAGCTATAATATCATATGAAGAAAAACGAAAAGTTGAAATTAAAAATGAATTACATTTAAGGAAACCTGAGCAAGCTCGAAGTGCCTTAAAAGTGAATAAAGAAAAATCAAGTACCCATTACTATGTTTTTACATTTGATTTACATAAGGCTCTGGCATTTCCCAAGCTAACCACGTCTGTGGCGTATTATAAACGAAATATGTATGTTTATAATCTCGGTGTGCATCCTTATCATACAGGCACTCGATACATGTACGTTTGGTCAGAAGTTGATGGTTCTCGAGGATCTCAAGAGATATCTGCATGCCTGATAAAACATTTAGAAAATCATGCAAATGACGCTCATCATATTGTAATGTATGCAGATTCCTGTGGGGGTCAAAACCGTAACATTAAGTTGACTCTTACACTAATGAAGTTGCTGCAGTCATCGATAATAAGATCAGATATTATAGACATAAAATTTGTGATAACTGGCCATAGTTATTTGCCTAATGATGCCGACTTTGGTATCATTGAAAGCAATGCCAAAAAACATTCAGTCATTTATGATGCAGATGATTGGTATAGCATAATTAAAAACTGCCGACCTACTACCAAAGAATTCAAAGTAACAAAAATGGATAGGAGTGATTTCCTGTCAACTTTACCTTTAGAGGAAACTATAGTGAATCGCAAAATAAGTGACGACAAAGTAAAATTGAACTGGCTGAATATGCGATGGATTCGCCTAGTTAGATCTAAACCGTCAGTCATTTATTTTAAAGAAACCCTAAATGACGATGTTCAATTCGATGAAGTTTGTGTTGCAAAACGTTCAAGAGGAAAAAATAAAGTTGAGCACCCCTTGAACCTACAACTTATTCATCAGCCGCTACTGTATGAAGCAGACAGACCTGGAACTTTTCAAAAAAAGAAAGATATGCTTAGTTTGTTGAAGTTTGTCCCCCCTAATAAACACAGGTATTTTCAAAAACTCAGAACAGTAAATGTAAGACAAACGCCTGAGATTGCCCCATTAGTAGATATAGATGAGGAAAATGATGAGATTCAGTACCAAGATGATAATGTAAATGGATAAGCACGTAAAATGTTGCCGTTCAGAATAAAGATTTATGTTATTTTTATTTGCGTTTGTATTCCTATTGCATTCAAATTTTGCTCAGTTAATAAAACTTTGAATTTTTCTCACATTTTTATTTCCAGTACCTCAAAAATATATAATAGTAGGCTCTTTTCAAGTCAAACGGACATGGTTAATTTCGTAGTTCAAAAATGTTCAGATGCCAAATCGATTAAGTCCAGTAAAATCTAATTTTTCTTTAATATCTAAATAAATATGTAACTAAAAAAATATTACTATAGGAATAAATATTTGCAACGTTTTTAATGAACAAGTATAGGCCATAATAATAAAAAATGTGTTTATCTTATAATATTATCAGTGTCAACACTAATATTGCTCTTCTGAAAAATTTATGAAAAGGGACATAGGCCCATTGGCTTCTGAATGGCTCATATATAGTTCAGCCACGGCTGTGAACATTTATTATTGATTTATTATTGTTATTGTGTACTTGTTTTTAATTCGTTGTATAACCATTGTATTTAGTTAATTTTAAATAAATTGTTTTTAAAAACGCGAGTCTGAAAACGAGTTCTTTAATTGGCGCAGTCAGTAGGATACCTGAAGGTTGCAGCAGATTGCAGATAATTGCAGTACAACCGTTGGTTTCCACCATTCATCCGGAGAACCTAGAATAAACAAGTAAGTTACTGAGAATTTTCCTTACTTCTTATTACTAGCTATTCTCCTTTATATTTTGAAAATTATTACCAGTTTTATTTTGTTTTACCATTTGTCAGAGATTCTAATAAATTTCATTTGAGTAATCTTAAAAAACATTTTTTTATACAAAGTGATATTGATAATTTAATTTGTAACTTAAACAAAATGGATTAAATAACACACCCACAATTCAAGCGGCAAAAACTCTCGCCGACTTTTTATCCACATTGAATGAGGATCCATTAAAATTGGAAAGCTTTATCCAAAGATGCGATCAGTATTATCGCACTTATGGACAGACAACGGATAATACGATTTTACATTTGAGGTATTATGTTCGAAGTTACAAGACAACGTATTAAACTTCGTAAGGTGTAGACCAGATTTATATACCTGGCCACTGAAACGAGGTACATTGAAAAAAAACTTCGGGGACAGAATCGAGAATTGTTCTTAAACAAAGAATTTTTACAAATAACAAAATACAAAAACGAAAATATAATCAAGATTAGAAATTAAAATAAACTCAGAAGCGAATAGAACCTGAACGAAAAACAATATTAATGGACCAAAATGAAGCATACTCCATAGACATTATACTTGCAAAAGTAGATGAGAAAACTAGGACGATTCTTGAAATAAAGGAACCAAAATCGTTTATAGAAGCATCCGACATATTAAATAGACAATTTAATAATGACCAAAGAGTCGAT
Source organism: Diabrotica balteata (assembly GCA_918026665.1). Taxonomy (NCBI): domain Eukaryota; kingdom Metazoa; phylum Arthropoda; class Insecta; order Coleoptera; family Chrysomelidae; genus Diabrotica; species Diabrotica balteata. The sequence goes on along the minus strand of CAKJVB030000072.1, from coordinate 11,448 downwards.
TCAATAAAACTTTTCAAATAAATTTAAAGGAAAACCTTAATTTCAATTATCCATCTAATTCTAATTATTCAACTAACCAAGAACAAAATAATCATTTCAATCAGCCTAATACATCAAGGGAAATCTTTTCCAATTATAACCAATCTAATTCTGATCGTTATGATCAAAATAATCATTTTCAACCAAGTACGTCAAAACAAAATTTTCCAAGTCAACCGAAAAAAATTCAATTTAGACCAATTCAAACCAAATTCTTTACAAACGAACAAGTTTTCGGAAAACCTAAAAAAGTCTTCGACCCAAAATATTGTCCCAAAAATACATTCTCGCCAGAACCAATGTCAACGACATCTAGAATCTCTTCCGGAAAACAAAAATTTCCCTTTATTCAGAGAGGCCCTCCAAATTTCCAATTCGAGGAACTTTATCAAGTAGAAAACGAAGATGAATATAATCAATATTGTGATGCATATAGTCACCTTCCAAATTCCCAAACAGACTCTGTAAACATAAATGAAAATTTTCAAGAGGATCGTCACGAAAATCCCGACGATTAACCCAACACATCGATCTAAATAATCCAATTCCCAATTCTCTCCCACATATTCAATTAAACTTTCTAACTCCCATCAAATTACTAATTAACACAGGCTGTTACCTTATGTATTAAGCGATTTCTTCCATCGTTCAGACTCAGGTGGGGGAGGGGTCGCAATATTTGTAAATGTAAGTTGTTCTTTTACTATTAAAAACTGTTCGCTTGCTAAGATTGATAAAATATTTGAGTATGCTTTGATTGATTTGGTATATCAAAATAACATTATAACTGTTGGCTGTTTTTACAGATCATCAAAGGATACACAAACGTTCATAAATAAAATGGACGAAATGTTATTAGAAATATTAAACAAAAATAATATTATTTTCATCTGTGGTGACTTCAATATAAATTTTGATCCAAAGGTACACAATATAGATGCATTAAGATTAAAAAATATTTTTACCTCTTATAGTTTAAATCAATGTATTTTTGAATATACTAGAATACATAATGACTCTAAAACTGTGATTGATAATATTTTCTGCAATGTAAATATTAAGTTTTTATCTTGTTCTGTTGTTTATACCGATGTGAGTGATCACTTTTTACAGAAAGTTGAATACAACTTGATACAGCTTCTTTTTTGGTGGATAATATTGTTCATAAACGTGATTTTAATAGCACTCTTAATATTAATTATTTTAATCAATTGCTCTCTACGGAATCTTGGTGCTTTCTAAACTCAGCTCTATCTTCGGATAACAAGTTTTGCATATTTTATGAAAAAATTTTGGAACTATTCGATAAAGCATTTCCTTTGCAAACGGTGAATAGACGATTTTCTAAACAGTCTAAAAACAAGGGATGGTTGACTTCTAATTTAATAAATGAGGGAGATTTTATTAGAGACATTTTCAGTTCTATAAAATATTCAGAAAGCCATGAGCTCAGAATACGGTATAACATTCTAAAAAAAAATCATGAATACAAAGTTAAGTTAGCCAAGCAAACTTATTTTAATAATAAAATGATAAATGCACAGAATAGTACGGCTGAGGCTTGGCGCATCATAAATCGAAACACTGTCGGAGGTAAAAATCGAAACTCTTCAAATACCCAAGTACTTTTAAAAATAATTTGGGAGTTTCTGTGGATGACCCTCATGACATAGCTGAATCTTTTAGTCAACATTTTTCGAATTCCGTAAAAAATTTAATTAGTCAAATTTCACCTGATTATAATCCTAAGAATCTTTCTTCGCCTATACACTCCCTTTTCCTTTATCCTGTTAGTGATGAAGAAATAAAGAGTATAATTAAAGATATCTCAAAAAAATCCTCTGCTGGACTGGATGAGATCCCGTATTCTATGTTATTACATGTATCTCATAACATATATAAACAATTAACATTTCTAGTAAACCTTTCATTTCAGGAAGGGATTTTTCCTCAAATTCTAAATACTGCTCTAGTTGTGCCTATACATAAAAAGGTGACAAATCAAAATTTGATAACTATCGAGGCCTATCACTTTTATCTGTGTTTTCAAAAATATATGAGAAGGCATTTCATACACGTCTCCTCTCATATATTAAAAGGCACAAAATTATAGAAAAGTCTCAATTTGGTTTCCGTGAAGGTATAAGTGTGCAAGATGCACTACTAGCGCTGTGCAATCATATTTTATCGAACTTTGATAAGGGTAATAAAGTTATCTGTTTGTTTTTTGACTTAGCACGAGCTTTTGAAACTGTAAATCATCCAATACTGCTGGAAAAACTTTATCATAGTGGTGTTAGAGGAACTGCGTTGAAGTGGATCCAAACCTTTTTATCGAAAAGGTTTCAAAAAATTAAGGTTAATGTGAATGGAAATATATTTTCTTCAGAAGAAAGTGTCCTCTCCGGAGTTCCACAGGGAAGTATCATTGGCCCTCTTTTATTTTTGATTTTCGTCAACGATTTAAATCAACAGATAAACGATAGCTCAACATGTTTGGTTCGGAATCCATTAGACAATTTTTCTGATGCAATAAGCGTTCGAGGAGAAAACTTGGAACAGCAATCAGGCTGTTACGTCACTCAATTTGCTGACGATACCACAGTTGCACTAAATTCCAATAATTTTTCTCATGTAGTTCAAAAAGCAAACTGTCTTGTAAAAAGTATGAGTCTTTACTGTTTAAATAATGCCCTACTTAAATGCCCTAATCTTAAATGGATCAAAGACCAATATGGTAACCTTTTCAGTCTGAACATGTACTTTGTCTATATAATATTTTCAATATTATTTTTAGGAAAAATGGGCGAATATGAGGCCGAACAAGCGCGATTACTCAAACTTTTTGAGTATGAGCGAGTATGAGCGATGATGAAATACCATCAGAAGAAGAATATTCTTCAGATGAAGAATTGACCTAAATACGAAGTGATTCTGAACCAGATAGTGAGCATGAAGTTATGAATGAATCTTCTAGTGACGAGGACTTGACAAGTGATGACGAACAAGAAGACGGAAATCGTTTTTATCTTGGAAAAGACAAAATCACTAAATGGTCAAAGAGGAAGAGTCGTGAGCAGGTGAGAACTAGAAGTCATAATCTCATTTCACATCGACCAGGAATAATAAATATTGCCAGAAACTGTAAGTCTGTTATTGAATGTTTTAATTTGTTTATAACTGAAGATATAATCAAAGAAGTAACAAAAAGTACAAACATATTTATTAGTAAACTTTCGGCCAATTACAAACGTAAGAGGGACTGCAAAGAAACCAATGAGACAGAAATTCGTGCTTTAGTTGGATTACTAATATTATCTGGCATTTGTAAATCCAGCCATAGGAATATCAAAGATTTGTGGGATATTTCAAGGCTTGGAATTCAAACGTTTTACAAAACTATGAGTTACAACCGTTTTTACTTTCTCATAAAATGTCTAAGGTTTGACAATATAAATACCCGCGAAGAAAGAATATTGCTGGACAAGTTTGCTCCCATTAGAAGTATTTATAATCAGTTCAATAATAATTGCCTCGCAAATTATTCGCTTAGCGCATTCGCCACCATTGATGAATAACTTTTAAATTTTAGGGGTAGATGCTCTTTTCGACAGTATCTACCAAACAAGCCGGTACGATATGGTCTTAAATTTTTCGCTATATGTGATTCCAAGACATTTTATACTTTACAATTTGAACCTTATATTGCAAAGCAGCCAAATGGTCCTTTCCAAGTTAGCTATAAGCCCATTGATACTGTGCAGCGTTTGTGTCGTACACTCTTCGGTTCAGGAGGAAACATCACAACGGACAACTGGTATACCAGCATACCATTAGCAGAAACATTACTGTCTCATAAATTATCGTTAGTGGGTACAATCAGAAAAAAACAAGAAAGAGATACCACCTTTGTCACTAATAAGGTTCCTGGGCAATTTCTATTCGGATTGCATTAAAAAATACCAATGGCTCTCGTTTCATGTTGCCCAAAGCAAAATAAAAATGTAATATCAACTATGCACATAAATGACAATACAGTAGTTGAAGTTTCTCCAAATGTGAATAACCCTGACATAATATTATTTTATAATAAAACCAAGAGTGGGGTTGATAGTGTAGACCAAAAATGCCAGACATATAATGTGTCAAGAACTTAATTCCCACATCGTTTATTTCTCTAATAATCCTACTTAAAAAATTCCCAGATCGAAGTTTCTAGAAGAGATTGGATTTACTCTGGTACCACCACAGATGGAAGCTACGTCACAAATACAATATATTCCAAACTCTTTGAAAAGAGTCCTAGGTAATGCAGGAACAAACAATGATAATGTGCCTATACAAAAGGCAAGATGCACTATAAGTCCACGAGCAAAAGACATTAAATTTAAGAGTGGTTGCAAAAATTGCAATAAAAATATGTGCCTAAGCCATACGAACACAATATGTGATGCATGCTACCGAGGCCAGTAAATTTATTCTAAGTTTTTTTATTGTTCTTTATATATACAGTTCATCCGTTTTCAACATGAGTTGTGGGTACACGCGGACGGTGGGTGTGGCGGTGTCGTCACAGCAATCCCGAGGTTAGAAACCCAATGGTTAGAAATTAAATGCTCACGTTTGTCAATTTTAACAGTGACGAACCGACTTACTGTGTTTCTTAGTTACGTTTCGTATTTTCGTATATTAATAGCGTTATACTTCGTATATTGAAACTGTGTGGATAAATATTGTTTATAGTGTTGTTAATTTAAACTGTGTGGATAAATTTGTTTATAGTGTTAATTTAGACTTAAAAACTGTGCTATTGTACCTGTGTGTTCATTCTATTTTCGGCTTAATTCTGCAAGTAAGTATGCTTTTGTTCATTTATTTTAATAACTATAAGTTTACTATTTTATTTGGGAATAAAGCCATAATTTAAGTTGAAAATTAAATTTATTTGACGTGTCCATTTCCACTTCGGAAATCATTATTATTATTCAAATTAGATATTGTTCAAAACACATTCTTTAGATTATTTCTATAGAATAGTATATTGAGGATTTCAAAACTGTAAATTTGTTTATAATTTAGGATTATAATGGTCAGTTGGATAAAGGTATTTTTTTATCTTATCATTAATCTTGAATAGTCGATAAGTATAAGTATGAGTAATCATTTATTGTAATTACGTGAGGATGTTAAACCTAAATAAGTGGTGTAAGTCATGTTGTGTGATTTATGAAAAATAGAAGGTTTTGTTAGAATCTTTATAATAAATTACACAACAGATTATTAGCAATTTTTTTGTTGTACATTGTAGGAAGATATCTTTGTCTAAATGGGATAATCATTGAAAATCATGTATGTAGTTCTTTTGTTGTATTTTATAAGGTTAAAGTAAATTGAAATTTAAAAAATTGAAAAAAATTAGGCACAAATTTCATGTTTTACTCAAATAACTACACTAATACAACCATAAAGTAATTTCTTTGCAGTAAAACATTTCAGTCATGTTCAATATCAACTAAATCTTGTGTTTCTGTTGTTTCAACAAGTTCCTGAAAGTAAACATGGTTGATAGGTGGAATGTTTGAAAGCAAATCTAACATGTCTCTCTTCTTTTCCTTAGCCACAAGTCTTGGCACAGGGTATAAATTTTTCAGATCAATTTGTCTGAATGAAAGTGGCCTTCCTAGTTTTGCTGACTTTAGACATAGAGCAGAAAATGTCTGTTATTAAAAACAGCTCTTCATTCATTAGTTTAATTGTTATTGCCATCTATGAAAGTATAAATAAAGTTAGAAGGTATACCACTTTTCCTTTTAAGAGATCTGTATCTCAAGATTATAAAGCAAGACTTACACCAAAATATCAAAAATATGACTTACACCACTTTGGCTTTTGGCGAGAACACCCTAACGTATCAGTGGAAAAACTAAATCCCTAATAACCTTTCCTGTTATTTACAGTTTCATAATGTCTGATACGGATTCTGCAAATGATCTTGCTATTCCTTTGAGTCCTTCCAGAAAAAGAACAAAGAAAAATCATTTAAGTTTGGAAATGAAAGAAGTAATTTTAAATGTCTATAAGAACGAAGTAATAGAACATCCAACAACACCATTAAGAGACATAGAAAAAATAGTAGGAAATAAGGTTGGTGTGTGTGGTACCAGCGTATTTAATGTAATTAAGGAGTATAAAACTACTAACAAACTAACTGCGCCAAAAACAAATAAAAACCGCAAGAGCAAACTGGACAATGTTGACGAATTTACCAGGAATGCTATAAGGAGGATTGTCCATCAGTTCTTTTTTAAAAATGAAATTCCCACAGTGGATAAAATTTTAAACCAAATCAATAGTGATCCAGATCTGCCAAATTTCAAACGTACATCGTTTCACCTACTATTAAAAAAATTAAAATTTCAATTTCAAAGGCGTGGCAGAAACAGCATGCTAACAGAGAGAGACGACATTAGGATATGGAGGAGGGAATTTTTGAAAAAAATTAGGCAGTTGAGGAACGAAAAGAGGAAAATATATTATTTGGACGAGACTTGGGTTAATGCAGGTCATACTCGTTCAAAAGTATGGTGTGACACTTCAGTGGTTTCATCAAGACAAGCGTTTTTGGAAGGACTGTCTGTGGGTCTCAAAAATCCTTCAGGTATTGATATGTTAAGTACTTCAATACAGTTATAATAAGTTATTTTTTTCAGGAAAAGGTAAACGTCTTATTGTGTGTGGCATTGGAAGTGAAGACGGATTTGTGCCTGGAACGTTGTGGACGTTTGAATAAAAAAAAAGTGGGGACTATCACGAGGAAATGGACGGACGGTCATTTGAAGAATGGTTTCAAAAAACGTTACTGACTTTGGAGGATAAAGCCGTTATTGTTCTAGATAATGCCCCCTATCATTCAAGGAAAGTCGAACGAGTTCCCACGACAGCTTCAAAAAAGGCTGAAATTATAGACTGGCTGCGTTCTAAAAATATTTCCTTCGAAGATTCGCTTCTTAAAGTACAATTACTAGCAATTGTCAAGGAACATAAGAAACGTTATGACCAGTATATAGTTGACGAAATGGCTAAACGCCAAAATAAAATTGTTTTGCGACTGCCTCCATATCATTGCGAGTTAAATCCCATAGAACTCGTATGGGCGGATATAAAAAATTTCGTTGCAGCCAAAAACACTACTTACAAGTTTCCAGATTTAAAAAATTTATTTAACGAGGCTGTAGCGAACATAACTCCACAAAAATGGCAAAAATGCGTTCAACATGTTGTATTAAAGGTAGAACCAAAAATGTGGGAATTAGATAATATAATAGAAGTCCAACAGGAATCTATTATAATAAACCTTGATGATGATAGTAGTACTGATAGTCTTTCAGAATAGAATTTATGTACAAGTAAACGTGCATTCGCATTTTTATTTTCTTCTTTTATAACATGTTAAATACATTTCAATAGTTTACAACAAATTTATTATGCTATTTTTAATTTTAACTATATTTTCGTTGAAACGTTTTAAGACCGTTTTTGGTTCATAACGAATGTATTAGGTTATTTTCAACCGTAATTCTTAGCTAGTAGATGTTACTTGATTCTATTATATTTGCAATATTTCCTTTTTATTTAATTTTCGCTACTGTCAGGTAGTAGATCTTTCTTGTCTTACAATTGCAGTGTTTACAGTATTACACGCCAGTGCAAAACATATATTTATTTTATATACTTATATAAAGTATTAACATTTTATAAAAAGTAGTTTACGATTAACTATCAACTGTTTACATTAGAAAATTGTTTACTGTAAATTACTATTAATTATTAAAACAACATTTATTATCATAACTACAAAAAATGTACTACGAAATGTAAGGATTAAACATAATTTAGGCTTTAATTAAAATATGAACGCTCTGGCTTATTGCAACTCTGTACAACACATCTTCAAATTTCTATCACGTGCATAAGCGTGTTTATGTTTTGATGCCGCTCATCTCGAAAACGGATAGAGTTTAGTAAAAAATTTTTGCTTTCACCTTTTTTACTTTATTTATTTATTTTTTTTTTTATTTTTGCTCAGTTGTGTGCAATTTTATTCCTAAAATCTATGTTTATAAAATTCAGCGACTACACATGTAGACTGCAATATTTGCTGAAATAAATAGTTTTATTTTGTGACAAACTTTTAACATTATATACCTGAAATCTAAAAAAAGTTTGGATTTTATTACTTTAAACAAAAAGTAAGATAAAATAATGGGGTGCTGCAGACACCCCACGAGTTGACACGTTCCTGAAATAGGTGCGAGTAACGGAGGGTTAAATATACCGTATACAGAAAAAGGCCATAAATATATACAAAAATCAAATAATAGTAACTTCTGCAAATATATCGAAATCAAAATATATGTAAATCAAAATACCAAAAAATGATTTTGAAGAAACACAGTTTCTATGTTTAATTAAAGAGATCATAAAACCCAATACAACCTATTACCTACTATTTAAAAACAAAGACCTCGAGATACCTTTTATTCGTATTATAACAAACTCATTTAAAAATAATGCATGTTCCCTAGTCATTTAAAATAAAATTCTAACAGATATAACGAAAGAAGCAGAAAAACAAGAAAAGTTAAAATTTTACCACGAAACGAAAACAAACCACAGAGGTTGTAATGAGGTAATGAAAATCTCGCAGCACTCAAAAACATTTCTACTGGAATGACATGGACAAAGATGTCACAAATTACGTCAATACTTGTGACCTATGTCAAAAGTCAAAGTACGAAAGACATCCCACCTCACTTATTCTCAAACCAACACCAATTGGCAATTCTTCTATGGAACACATATACAGATTGAACGAATTTAAAACGGAACATACAATTTAATATATGTCTGTTTGAACTGCATTTGAAATAGTGGACCAATATAAAACTTGGACAAAAATAAATCCATACCTTGGTATAGACATTGTATAAAATATCGTTCAACTATCTGTCTCGCAACAATGTTGTTTGCGTAAAAAGAGCTTGTCTAAGGAAGCGATAATAGTTCAGGAAATGAAGCTCGAAAAAAGTTAAAACCTGGCAATTTTTTCGTCCTGCATGGATTGAGTTGAAATTTTAACAGAAGGTAGGTGATATCCCAAGGATCAAAATCTATATCGAACCGAAGTGCGCTGATGGGGTTTTAGGGGTGAAAACTACCCCTAATTGTCAAAAAATATAACATATTAGACCTGAATATGGGTAAGATTTGGTTTGAATTAGTTAAATAATGATTATTTTATACTTTTGAATATAGTTCCATCATATTTCAACCCTTAAAAAGCAACCCTTGTAATAATGTAAAAAAATTACTAATTCTAAAAAAATGATTTCGCCTTGGATAGATTTGGATAAAAATTTGGATTTGAACTCAATTCATACGCTGCTTTATAGTTTGTCATGTCGACGAACCCTGATTGTTCTTAGGGGTGAAAACTACCCCTATTTGTCAAAAATTATAAAATAACATATTAAACCTGAATATGGGTAAAATTTGGTTTAAATTAATTAAATAATGATAGTTTCGTGCTTTTGAATAAAGTTACATCATATTTCAACCCTTAAAAAGCGACCCTTGTTAGAGATTAATGCAAAAAAAATTAGTAATGCGAAGAAAATGATTTCGCCTTGGAACGATTTACATAAAAATTTGGAGTTAAGCTCAACTCACCCTCTGCTTTATATTTTATGTCATGCCGATAAACCCTGATTGTTCTTGGGGGTGAAAACTACCCCTAATTTTCAAAAATTGTAAAATAACATTACAAATTTTAAGATGAGTGAAATTTGGTTTGGATTAGTTAAATAATTATTTTTTTATACTTTAAAATACAATTTCATACATTTTCAACCCTTAAAAATCAATTGTTATGAGTGCTATAGGTAAAAACAAATTTTTGCCAACATTTTGCAACTTTTCAACTTTTGAAAATCACCCTTTACAACATTGCAGTTTTTATAAACTAATTTAATAGTGTAATGTACCCATCACCCTGTATAACAATTATACATTTTATTGTTATTGAAATATTTCCAACTTATCATTAAAAACATATTTTCTTGTAATAATCTAAAATAAATATAAATTGTAGATTTCCTAAACAAAATATTTTGTCAATACTAATCAAAAACCAATATTAGTTAATTAATATAATTGACCTTACTGAATTTTCCCAGACAATTTCTGATTACTTTCGTTTAATATAAAAGAAAAATATCTCTCAATTCAGGCAGATTAAAACTAGCAGTAGTTGAGTAAGTTGTTAATATATACTATATTTTCTATTCTGCTGACTTGGCACTCGTTTATCTATACTGTTTATGTAGTGTTATTTATTACTTCTCTATATTTTGTACATTCGTACCAATAAAAATATTTAAAGAAGTTAGTGTTTCTACCCGCAAAGGATCCCATTACAAAAATTGGTGTCAGAAGTTTGGGATTGAAGACTTAATAATTGAAGACAAGGTTCCAGTTGATTGTATAATCGCCACATTTGAGCTACAATCACAACCGACTCTCCAATTCTTTTAAACTATCCTGTGGATCAAGACTTTGTGAAACCAAGGAACATAACCTACTAGTATCCAGATAAAGCAACACGAGCTACAAGCAGCAGCCAACAACTCCCAAGAAGACAACTAAAAATCATCCAAGCCAAGCCGTCACAGTCAGTCGTCTCCTAAGCAGTCCAGCCACTTCAACCGTCCAACCACTCCTAAGCAGTCCAGCCTCTCGAGAGAAGCAACTTATCCTGTTCCGATATCAAGATATGCAATTCATTCTGTAAGTAATTTTCTATTTTGTAATATTTTATTTATGTCTCTTTATCCTGATCTTTTCGACTCTAAATTTTTAAACAAAATGTCCGTATCTATCGAAAGTGCAGAAAAAATGTTAGTAAAGTTTGATGGCAACAAACAAAAACTTAAAGAATTTATTCGTAATTGTGACATTGCTACTAAATCTATTAGACCAGAACAATCCTGAGATTCTTTTCCAAATAATTCTTACTAAACTCACCGATAATGCAGCATATATCACAGACACTCGAGATTTTGACAATTGGGTTGATTTTAAAGCCCACCTTCTTGAAATTTACTCAGAAAAGCGAACACTTTCCCAATGGCAACTAGAACTTAATTCTTGTAGGCAAAATTCAAATGAAAATATTGTTTCCTATTCTACCAGGCTCGAAAATCTCTATGTCAAAGTCATTAATTCTCTCGATCCTAATTTAAGAGCAGATTCCAAAAAAGCTGTCCTAGAAGTAATGAAAAACCAAGCATTGCATGTTTTTGTAACTGGGTTACAAAAAGATCTTTCTCTTTTGATTAAATCACAAAAACC
>CAKJVB030000071.1:28142-65708 GCA_918026665.1 Diabrotica balteata | reverse complement strand
TTCCAATAAAATTAATACCAAACCATGAGACGAAATTGAGAAATTAACAATCCCGGAGACACCAAATTCAACCACTAGATACCATAGACGTACTACCCCGATTATCAACAGGACTGAGCACCACTTCTGTTATAACATTTTTAACTATTTTAGCTTTCCTAATAATCTTCCTAATTAAGAAAAGAAAAAGAATTTCCAAAATCCATATTTGGAGAAAAATTGCATCCTGCCCAGATCCAGATACTGAACGAGCTGATAGCAGAAGTTTCCCGGACTTCGAGGACGAAGTCAATTTCAGAGGAGGAAGGAGAAATATAATCCTCAGCAACCCAAGTAGACCGATGACCCGGAAGCAGACACAGCATAACGGAATCAATAAATAGGCGCTACAAATACTTTTCAATGCTCTTTTTAATTTGTAATTTGAATGTAAAACAAAAGTTTTGTAATTTGTAAAATTATAATTTTTCAAATAAAACTTTTTAAAACATACGTTGAAGTACTCCCAACATATCTCTCTCTCTCTCTCTCTCTCTCTATATATATATATATATAATTATATATAATTATATATATATATATATATTATATATATTTATACAAGGTACGTTGTGACCTCATTTCCGGATAATCAGTATACCGTTTTCTCCTCATATATAACGTAGTTACCTCCGATTTCGGAGGACAACAACGTTTTGCCTCATTTCCTTTCGCATGCATTATCACTGATGACGTACAAGTCCATTAACAAAAATTTTTTTTGAGGTAAGTACGACACCCTTACGTTCCTAAATTACGGTTTTAGTTTGAGCATATAAGTTTGGCGCTAGCGTCGTTATAAAAGGATATATTAATCGGATACGTACAATGCGAAATGTCCTCCGCTATATATAAGGCGTGTTCTTTCCTCCAAGAATTGGCAACGTCTAATTCTATTTAGATAACCTTCTTCAGTAGTCATAACAAGAACAAGTTTCAAATTTTGCTTTTGATTTGATGGTGTTTGGTTATAAAACAGTTCGCTGTGTCCTCCGAAATGACGTCAAGAAGCCAGTTAATGTTCAACTTGCTACTTGTTCAGGTAAGTGAGTAAATCGTATTATTGATAATTTTAAGTAAATATTTCGTAACGGTGCCTGTCATGTCACAAGGAGTCTATCTTAATTTTAATCTGTCCGTCGTTAACCACCATAAAGCGATAAATATTAAAATTTAGAATTGGAATCTTAGTAATATCTAATTTCATTTTCGATTCGTCTTACTTTTTGGTTTCATTAATTATTTATATGAAAATTATTACTCACCATTTGTGGTGAATATTTTCATAGAAATTTAATCCCTGTCATAAAGGGTGATTCGTTGGGAAATACTTATACGCTAGAGGTACACGGAACACCGAAGTGTTTCCAAAGAACATATTTTATATATTCATGAGTCTCAGTTTTTTATAACCAAGATACCAGTGTATATTGTTTTATTTACCACTTTTTTATACCTAGGTACACTACAAGTATTTTTTATCTGATATGATACCGAACAGATGGTTTCAAAATAACCTCTATTTATTGGGGCTTATGTTCTTTATAATTAATTTACAGGGTGATTTATTTCGTTGTACTCATTTCTTTAATTCTTCATATCTTACAAATACCACTTTTTTTCATATTCACATTACTATTATCAGGTTTATAATCGCTCCTAATGTTTACTCCCAATCATAATAACACAAAACAATAGGATTTATGCACCTGTTTTCAACCACCTATAACATGTTTCAATTCATATAAAGTCTAATCAGGCACACTATTTGGAAGCAGGCACATAATTCCCAAATTATTGACGTATTTATTACATAGAGAAAAATAACGTCTTTCTTTCCTTATTCGGCAGAATATAGTCATATTTATTCTATAATTCCGGCTGTTACGATGCTGATTTTTAAAGTTCGTACCAGCAAAGAATACACCAACGTCGCGCGTCGTTGGGTGTATTCTTTGGTACCAGCTACTTGGAGTCTATGTCGCGGTCTTATCGTCTCAGTTTTTGAGAACCAACTATAACTTAGATTTATATTTTTAGTTTAATCATGAGGGACTCGATTTTGAATCTGTCTAGTTGATTAAAATGCATTGTTTACGGAAATATCGAAGATATTTAAGGTAGTTTAATTCTTCCTGTTTTTGTTTCAAAATGCGAACACAACTTCTTGTTGATGTGTTGAAGTGATATACATATGATTTTTTAAGTCTAGACCTAGGTTCCAGTTTTCATTAGTACGACATTTAATATCAGAAATAATATAGTTAAATAATGTAACAAATATGAAAAATAAAACACAGAATGATTACAAAGAGGAATTAAAGAATTTGCACTAAATAAGAGGAAGTCATATCAGTGTCCATAACATACATGTACATTATTATTTTATTATGGATTCATGTTAATGACGGGAGCAACCATTAGATTTGTCACCTGATCAGGTGAATCCCTATGTTACTCAAACTAGAGACAAATAGAGAGATTTTCACATAGAGACTATGTGAAAATGCCGAAGACATTTAATGTCACGTAACTTTATCTGCCGTTTTAAAACATACAAACTTTCAAAATTCCAATACATGGTTTGTTGTTTACGTCGTTCGTACGATACGAGGAATTAAAGAATTGATCAAAATAAATACCTTGCCCTATATCTTGGTTATACAAAGACTGAGACTCATTAAATATACGTTATTTAAAAATTGCCTCGGTGTCCTATCTACTCCTAGCGTATATGCGTTTCCCAATGAATCATCGTATAATTAAAAAAAAAATTTGTTTGTAGAAAGTAATGTGAGTAAATTGGGTAGTTCTCAATTACCTCATAGAAAAACGAACGTTTACCAAAGGACGCTAAACAAAAGTCAGAAAATATTTGGTATGAAAACAGTTGTTTAGAAAAAGTAACGGTGAGTTTCATATTTATAACTAATTTTAAAAATGCTAAATTTTTGAATTAGCTGCTAACGTAATATTTAAATGAAAAATCTTAGCGATACCTATCTTCACATATTTGTATTTTACTTTTGTAGGAATGGGTTAAAAATACAGATTTTGATGATTAACTTAATTTATGATGAAAATGTACCTCGGCCAGTAAGTCAAAGTTTCCTAAAAGATGAGTCGAATTATTATAATAATAAAGACAAAATAATTGCCCCACTTCGCACTTTTAACAGGAATAACTATTTGTCGAAACAACGGAAGGGTAGATTTATTTCAAATTCAAATGTTATGTCCGGGGGTCAACTTAATAGCGAACTAAACATACAATGCAAACAAAGGACTATTGGTAATCTCAAAGTAAGTTATTTTTGTTCCATATTTAAGTATTTGTCCATATTTCTTATTTTTACTTAAAACTGCAAATCTAAAAGACATTGTAGTACTCGCATACCAGTAGAAAACATTTCATATGAATAAGACTCACACCCTGAAAAATTTAGAAATAATATCACATCTATTTCTACAAAAGTTAATGTAAGGTATGGTCTAGGATGTAAGGTCTCTCTAAAGGTAAGGTCTCTCTAAATTAGAGTCAACCCTCTTCTTCTTTCAGTACCCTGTCCGATTATTGAACGTTGGTGATCATATTGGCAATAATAACTTTGTTTACGGCGGCTCTAAATAAATTAGCGGTGGTCTCTTGATACCATTCTCGGAGATTTCGGGGCCAGGATGTTCTTCGTCGGCCTGGGCCACTCCTTCCGGCGATCTTACCCTGTATTATGAGGTGTAGAAGGTTATACCTCTCTGGATGTCTCATTACATGACCGAAATATTGGAAACTTTTCGAATTTTTATCGTTTTTGTTATTTCTGTGCTAGAGTCACCCTAATGATATCCAATCTCCGATAGGAGAGACACTCAAAGAAGAACAAGATGGTCTAGGATTTTAAGCTTTATTTGGATGCGTTTTAGGTGATATCCGATATAAACGTTAATACCTGGTGATCGAAGTTTGATAGATAAAAAGGAAATGTACGACCCATATCAATTTAATTCAGATAATGAATTCGGTGATCCACAAGAAAAAGATTCCAAAACACTTGATACAGGTAGTGATATTAAAAACCGAGACAGCTTTAATAACGTTATAGGCGATCTCCTAGGTGATACTTTAGAAATGTGCTCAGAAACCACGACTGAAATTTTGCCATCCACATCTAATGGCGAAAGAAACATAGAATTGCCAGTATGCGGATATTTGTTATCCGGATGTAAGTTTTATTCGATATTTAAATATTTTTTTGTAATTTCTATTTTTATTTAAGACTGCAAACCTAGAACATAGTGTAGAAATATTAGCAGAAAAAATTGCAGATCAACTGGACGACCGAGACTCTGAACAATTCCAAATACTACCACATATATTTCTACAAAAGTCGATGTAAGGTTAGTTATCTATGTAGCTAATTTAAAGCTTTATTTATCTACGTTTAGTTGATATCCAATGAAACGACAATGCCTGATAAAAGCGGTTTGAAGGATAAAGAAGAAACGTATAAGAAGCCATATCAGTTTCAATCAGATAGTGAATATGACGATATGCGTGATGAAGATTACAAAATACCTGATACTGATAGTGATACTGAAAGCCAAAGCAGCTCCGATAAACACCTTAGATGATGTTCTAGGTGACACTTCAGAAATGTGCTCAGAAATTAGGACGACAATTATTCCATTCATCTCTGAAAAACTAAAAGTGAAGTATTTTGTTTTTTTTTGTGAATATATTTCAAAAGGAAAACCTGTAATCAAATATAAAATTAATTATATGTATTTACGTCGGAAACAAACTTTTTTAAATTAATTCTCTCAAAAAGTAGCTTACTGTCATGAACCATGTAATAAGCATCCATGTACGCACTAATGTATATTATAAGTATAAGTCCACTAACAATACTATGACTATGATACAGGAACTGTACTTAAGCTAATTTTGTTCCGATGAATAGATACTATTTGAAATATGGAGTTATCTCATAATTGACGTTTAGTAATTGATTTGTATTTTGTAGGAAAAAAAGGACTATATGAAAAAGAAATTCGATGCAAATTTTTGCAATCAAGATTATGATACAAAGAATTTTACTAGAAATATAGAAAGGAAACATGCCTGTGAAGGTGAGGTAAAACATATTTTAAATTTGCCTAAAAATAGCAAGGAAAGAAGAATTGCATTTTGTTTATTAAGAAATAGTACGAACTTTGATCTTTTTATCAAAGGAGTAACAAGACCAAATCGAAAAGTAGATAACAAAAATGAAGTAGTCTATTACCCGTGTGCCCACTGCAAAGGTTTATTTGTTAAAAAATACCTAAAGCGTCATTCAAACTCTTGCATTATAAAGCGAAAACCGAACAAAAAGTAATAAATGCAACCATATTTCTAATTCTCAAACTGTTATAGCGTGCGCAATGGACGCAACTAATGTTGTCTCCCAACTTAATGTTAAACAAACAGGTAAGCTACAAAAAATAAATAATATCCCTAATCTTGTTAATGGTTTTGCTCGCAATATACCACAAAAGTAACGAAATTGCTTTTATCACCGTCCACTAAAAAAATTACATAAGAACATTTTACATTTGCATTTTTATAAGTAGATCTATTTTGCATACTCCTTGTACTTACGGCAGTATTTTTTTAGGTTTTTAATATAATGAAAGGTGATGAGATAGCGTTTGAAAGCAAAAAAAGATATTCTTATAATACATTTTGGAGAATCTTATTTAAAAAAGCATAAAAAGGAAACACATCGCCTATTCTATGTAGTAACAGGATGAGAGAATTGTCACGGCTACTAATTTCTTACCGGAATTAGCCAATAATTCCAGCTATCTCTTAAAGATATACTGTTTCCAAAAAATTTTCGATATGATCATATCTGCAGTAAGAGATATATCTGGCTATGATACGATTAAAAAATCTTTTACATCACCGAGTTTAGCAATGCATTTAGGCACATCACTCAAACAAGTTGCGAAGAATTAATGCATCTGATTTTAAAGGAGTGTAATGGTTTTAAATGTGAGTCACCAAATGATTCTGCGATTCCGGTTAAATAATATAAAAAACCTTAAAGAACTTATTCAAAGTCGATGGAATATTGAGCTGTCATCTTAGCAAATAAAGATTTACATGAAAAAAAATGGAATAAACCTCTTTTATTACCGTTGGTGAGTGACATAAAAAAATTTAGAGACGAAGTTTTCAAATATCTTATGAATGTGAACAGAAGTTTATTAATAATGAAGACGACCAAAATACATATAAATTATTGGCACAGTGCTCACTAGCACTATTAATTCTTTTTAACCGCCGAAGAATAGGCGATGTGCAGTTTCTGAAAGTCAAAGATTATAATGATGACCGTAAAACAAATTTTGCCGACTCGAAAATGCACTAACAGAAGTTGAAAAGTTTATTAACCAATAAACATAAACGTGTCGTAAATAGTGGAAAAGGTTCAAGAGCAGTAGTTATTTAGTACCAACAGGAATTACAAAATTAATTGGAACATTGCTGAAAACACCGGGAGAAATATCTTGCAAATGATAATGAATATGTTTTTGCTTACCAGAAAGTTCCATAAAATGGGGAAAAGGTGACGTTGCATTTAGAAGACTTAACACATATGATTAGCTAGAAAACCCAAGACGCAATATCCAGCAATAAATTAAGAAAACATATTTCCACAGTGATGCAAATATTTAGTATGTCCAAAGATGAAATAAAACAATTTTCTAACTTCATGGGACATACAGAAAAAACGCACCATGAATTTTACGAGTAAGTTTCAAAGATTGTTTTTTGTTTTCTCCAAATTAAAATTTCTCCTTGTTACTAAGATTACATCATATTGTATTTATTTTAGACTTCCGGTGGATATTTATCAACAGCAAAAGTGTCGAAAATATTGTTAATGATGGAGAAAGGATCGTTGCATTAGAATATAAAGGAAAATCGCTATCCGAAATAAATTTTGATTTTAATGAAGAATGTGTGTTGGAAGAGGAAATAAAAGGTAAGATCAGTTTGCCACAGAATAAGATACAAAGACTAATTTTATAAATTTTTAGATAATGGCGTTCTCAATACGACCCCAACCATAAAGACATCACATAAACTGTCAATGACCAGAGATAATCTGGAAAATTTAGAAACACGTTGGCAGGTAACATATAAATGCGCAACGCATACGTTTTTAGTGAACCATACTTGGTTTTATCTAATGTTTATAAAAGATTGATGCCAATTTACTTGCCATTGTAGTTTCACAGAGAAAACACATGTTATAGCGTGTTAATATTAAAATGTGATTTTTATCTAGTTAGAATAGTTTTTAGTAACAAATACCTACAACGCATGTCTAGCACTGATAGAATTATTGTAAATTTTTAATTTATTGTGAATTATTGTGATTTTGAGTTTGAGGGTAGATTTTAAGTTTAGTTCGGGTTAGTTTTTGTACTTAGGTTTGGTTTTTTAAATTCAGGGGTAGTCTTTTGTGCGCCAGACAACTATTCCCTAAGGAGGAGTTGTTTTATTAGTGACATTTTAACATGTGTCAATGTGACAGATTACTATGAAATAGCCGTTATAAATATTGAACTTTAAAATATAGCAATAATTCGCATTAAACCCCAATAGACAACCTCCTTATATGAAACTTCATTATAAAGCTCTAGGCTTCACCATAATTTTTTTTTGTATAAAGTATACCCTTAATTTGCATATTTTTTAAAAAATTTTGAAAAAACCGTTTTTTCCAAAAATGGTGGAACCTATAGGGTTTACCACGCAAAATTAGGTTCTGCTGTTTTTGTAAAACATGAGTGAGTTACACACATACAGACCGACGGATTTTTTTTTGATTTCTCGTTAATATATGGTCTGATAAATGTATGGTTGTTAGATTTTACACAATCGGTATAACTTCACTCTGTGAAACTAATTAGTGTTTAAGTCTACAGAAATCATGACAATTTAAGTAAATATTTTCAACATAATAGTATACTCTAATAAACATTGTTAGATAACTTTCGCATTGTGATTAATATTTACTGTAGATTTTTAAATTCCCATAAGTCGAATTTCTTACTATTTATACTAATTATTATAGTAGTCTTATTTTCCAAAACATCCCTAGTCTAAATTATTCAATGAAATTGGTAGCACTACTTCATTAAAAATCTACTACTTATACTGAGTTCTTATAAAAATATGTTGGTTTGACTTCCCTTTTTGGTTTATCACATAAAATAACTAAAAGTGGATTTTAAAGTTTTCACTGTCGATATGTAGGTATCCGTTACTAGACCGAACCTAAAACAATATGATATTCTGAAAACGTTTAGGTACTTTTATGAAGAATGCTGTATGGGCCTGCGTAGCAAATCCAGACCCAAACTATTTATTATTTTAAGTTTCGAAGGCTTTAGTTAAGTTTAGTAAGACTTGTGTAAACCTGAATTGCGTTCGCCTTTTTAAAATTTTAATACAATATTTATTTTAGAATCACAACATCACGCAGTAAAAAAACCTAAGTTACAACTGGATGACTCCGATACAGAGGACAGACCAATGAAACTTAAGAAAAAACGTAAATTAATATTAGTATCATTAAGACGAGAATTTGCATGTCAGTTTAAAATTCCCAGGACCATCCCAAATCTTATTTTGTAAATCTTCCTAAATCTGTAAATAGTATTGCAATTTAACAATCTAATTTTACAACTGTTTTAACACAATCATTGAATAACATTCAAAAACTTCTAAGGGCAATGTGATAAAAATGATTTAACACCATTTACTTTTAGGTTGGTCATCTGCAGAGATAAACGTTCTTAAAGATGAATTTAAGGAATTCATTAACAAGAAAACCTACCCTTCCAGTAACGAAATAAAGGATTTTCTAAATAAAACAAACACAGATCGCTCTGTTGCAGTAATAAAGTCTAAAATTCAGCATATTATTAAAACGCATAAATCTTAAACAAACCAAATATTATTTCTTTTAGTTCGTAGTAGTCTAAAAATTTTCTAGCACATAAAATAGAAATATAAATTTTTTGTGTCAGTTCTTTTTGAATAATATACGATATAGTTTTGTTTCTTTTTTTAATTTCCCATAAAATTGCCTAACTATAATTTATTTAACCGACATTGCAAAAAAGTTTACATCTTTTGATGCAAATCATCTTTTTTTTTTCACATTATAAGAACATTTCGATTTCCGCTGACTTTTAGGTCGCTTACAGACGAACCACTTTTTGAAGTTGAAGTCGGCAGCAAAAAGTCGAGCATTTGTGGTTGTCTGTCGCTACTTGAAGTTGTCATTTAACAACAATGCAAAATGCATTTCCTTTTCAACATGGGTCTTTTCTCGACTGCATTATAACTTTTGTCGTCGGTTGTTGCCCCTCTCGCCGCCGGCTGGGTTCTCAATAATTGTAGCGATTCTCTTTTCACACGAAACCACTTTAAAACGCCGGTAGCAGCGACAAAAAGTACAAGCATTTGTGGATTTTTAACGCAGTGTTGACACAAATGGAGCCGTTCTACTCATTACTGCAGTTCAGGCTGAACTTCCTTCTTTGTCTGCGCTTTAGAAGACGGTAAAAAAAAGCAATGATTCTTCATTTAAATTCATAATTAATGTGCTTGTACAGACTACAGTTTCTCGCGGCTGTTAACTACAAAAAGAAGTCGATCTGAACCACAGAAAACGCCGATACTAGCGACAAGTCAGCGCTATTTTGCTACCGACTTCGACTTCAAAAAGTGGTTCGTCTGTACGCAGCCTTAGTTTTTAAACACTTCATTTGCTGTGCCGACAAAGGGGTATATAAACTAAGGACCAAGAGATTGTTTTAGTTTAACTTTTAATAAAGGTACATTGCATTGAGGACCAACGTAGGTTATTGTTTTTAAAGACATAGGTATATAAATAGAGGACCAGCACACGAAGAAAAGTATATTTGTGTTTTAATTTTAGATATAATTAAGAATCCGGACAAAATACGGGCCAAACGATGTGTAACAAAAAAATAAAATTTAATAGATATAAAATAAGTTTTAAGGCTTAGTTTGTTTGTTTAAGACCTTATAATAAATTATTATTTAAATTAATAAATTAATATTAGAAATATAACGATATTATCAGCATCGTCATCACAGAAAGTTAATAATAAATGTTGAATAATTTCTTTAAATACCTAACATTTAAAAAGACATTACTGTTATCTCGGAATTCTTTAGTTCTCAATTTACATGCCCACTATTTAAGCCTTTAACCGGCTGCACAAACATAGTATATATGAACTGCTAACTGCAAAAAGGGGACTTCCAACAAATTTTCATAAATTTACTTTATGTTATTATTGCGTTCTTTACACGTAAACACATCGTTTTCAACAAATAGGGGACTTCTGTGTCTATTCTAAGTATATTAAAAATGGCGGCTAAAATTTCTTTAACTGCAAAAAGGGGACTTTTACAGCAGAAGTTTCCTTTTTGCAGTTAAAACACAGTCCGCAGTGTGGTGCTGCGCTCGTGTCGGCGCATGTTTTCTCTTCAATACCAGCACGACTACCAGTAGACAACAGCGGTGTCCGCGGTAGTTCTACTTGAATTATTTATAAGAGAGGTGTTGTTGTAACATATCTCTAACTTTGTTTGCAATGGCTCGTAGCAATGCTAGTAGTGATAGTGATTCGGATAAACCTTGCATAAGAAAAAAGGGTGTTGTGAATTCTTATAAATATGCACGAAATAAATATCGTGATGCAAGAGTTCGCGGCGTTTCTTTTGTCAATGCAGCCGGAAAGGAGATACTAGCTCGTGTTCCCGCCTTAGAATGTGGGTAAGTAGCAGTTTTAGCCATAATATAAATAAGAGTAATATTATTACTTTTCAATTAATTGTGCTTTTATTTTGTAACTTAATATAATAATCATTCGCATTGCATTTGGCTGACATTCTAACACAATTTACTAAGATTATTTAAGTTATGTTAATCTGTCAATTATTTTAAGTTGTTTTAATATCTGCCTCATTTATTTCAGATGCAAGTTGAAGTGTTTGTCTCACTGGAATGCTGAGGAGAAGGCCACGCTTCTCTCCAAATTCAACAGCTTATCCAATAAAGATGAACAGGATGTTTTCTTGCAAGGCCTTATGGATTGCGCTGTCCCTAAGCGGCGATTACCCGCTGATAAAAATAAAAAGCCTAAATCCAAGACAGTGACGTACAATTTACTTCAGAATGGCAGTAGAGTTGCTATTTGTAAAAAAGGATTTTTGGCGAGCTTTGGAATCACAAAGAAAAGATGTGAGCGGTTATCCAATCTGCTTCATAAACAGCAAACTCCTCGTGATCGACGCGGGAAAAGTAGCAGTTATAATAAAATACCAACTGAACTACTTTCGGAAGTACATAAACACATTGCTTCGTACCCCACTAAAACAGCTCATTATACTTCTCACGAAATGCAATATCTGGATTCCACACTTAATGTGCAGAAAATGTACGACATGTACAAAGTTAAACACGCTGATCATAAAATTAGTTACGAATCTTTTTGGAGATACTTTAACGAAAATTTTGATCTTAAATTTGGCCAACCTCAGCAGGATACATGTGTAACTTGTGAAGAGTTATCACTAAAAATTAAAAATAAATTTTTAAATGACAACGCAAAAAGAGTGGCTGTTGCTGAGTTGCTAGTTCATAAGCGAAGGAGCAAAAAATTTTATAATTACCTCAGAGCAGAACGGGAGGATAAAGACCAAACAACTGCCGCAATTGCAATAGATTTCATGGCCAATATATCTTTACCTATTATACCTGTGCAAGATCTCTACTATTACAGAAAATTGACAGTTAGTGTTTTCGGAATTCATAATTTGAAACATGGAACGATGGTCTGCTATGTTTACCACGAAGGAGAGGGTGGCAAAGGCCCAAACGAGGTTTTAAGTCTGTTGAGTAATTATATTGAGACATACATTTTATGTGACCCTCACGTAAAAAAATTGAAAATTTTTGCTGATAACTGCGCTGGTCAAAATAAAAACCATCCTATTGCAAGGTTTATCATGACACTTGTTGAACTAGGTAAATTTGACAGCGTTGAATTGCTCTATCCGATTAGGGGTCACTCATACATGCCGTGTGATCGAGATTTTGCCTTGATCAAGAGGAAGCTAAAGAAAATTGACAGGCTGTATCTGATAGAAGAAATTCTTAATGTGATAATGAGTGCTTCTAAAAACCCGTCAAAATTTCGAGTACATCTGCTGAGACACGATGCTTTTCTCGACTTCGGTAATTGGTGGCCACGTTATTATAAAAAAACGTGTCTTAGTAACTCATCCTGTGGTATAAAAGTTCCCAAGGAAAGAAAAATAAGATTTCAAATTTCAACTTACCATCACATGAAATGCGATAGAGCGGAACCTGGCATCCTCACATGCAGTGAGTTCATTAATGGTGCCATATCTGAGAAGTTTAACCTTCGAAAAATAACCGAAGAAGTGATAGTTTTGCCTTCAACGCGAGCTTACTCTGAAAAACGCCCATTAATGGCATCCAAGGTTGAAGACATTAGAAAAATGCTAAGATTCATCGACGACGACAATATCCCATTTTGGAGGGAAATAACAGAATGGCCCACTGTCCACCAAGTTGACAATTAATACTATCGACTGTTTTCTACTCCTAGTTTTTTACTTATAGAACTGGTACTTTATATTACTTGATTATAATGGCAAATAAAGGTGTTTTCTGGCAAGTAGTGTTTATATTATTAAATTATTCCTCATAATTTTTATTTGAATTACAGTTAACTGCAAAAAGGGGACTTCTACACAACATTAAAATGTGAATATTATACCAATATAATTAAAATTATTTACCACTTATTTACATCATTGTATATAAAGTTATATTGAACATGTATACCAAGTTTCCTGATTCTAAGTGATTTGGATATATAATTATTTAGTTTTTACCTTCTCCTGTAAAATTTACTTTTATGCAGATGTCCCCTTTTTGCAGTTAGCAGTTCATATGAAGTACATAGTAGGTATGAAGTGTCCTCCAAACAATGGCAACCGTGTTGGAAGACACATCGATATCTTTACTGACGAAAATTGAAGGAATATACGGAGGTCACTAAGTATTTTAAATGGGAAATAAGGTTTTTATTTTTTTTTTTGGAATTGTTTTCCCCTCTCTCTGAAATAATACAACTGATATTTTTCTTATTCCATATATCTATATTTCATTACAATCAAATAAAGGGGTAAGGTGGAGGTCAGGTCGCCTTGTCTACATACCGGAGGTAACAACGTATTGCGTATCAATATATATATATAATATTATATATAATATATATATATATATAATATATATATATATATATATATAATATATATATATATATATATATACAAACAGTGTGAGTCACGCTCAACGGGACGGAGCCTACCGGGAAAATGGCTAAAGATATTAGGCTATAAATTAAAATTTGTGAGATATATACAGGGTGTCCCAATTTGGCGTAATGATATAAACTTATACTTTTTAAATGGAATAACCTATATTTCACTTTAATTTTGAATTCTACTAAACAAAATAATGTTACTTTATTTAACATTCCCTATACCTATTTTTGACCGGTTTCGATTTATTTGGGTTTTTCTGAAAATGTACTATTCGCGAAATTAATTATTTACACAATATTGCATCAATTATAATTAACGCCCTTTTGTCAGTTAATTTTCAAGTGTCCATGCTTTACATCAGAATAATTACCAATTGAAATTAATCTACAGAGTGTTCGCAATACGAAGTGTCAATGCTGTATAATAGTTTGTGTAATTACTTTCTTAACTTAAATGGGACACCCTGTATTTTACTTTAATTTTGAATTTTAATTAAAAAAATAATATTACTTTATTAAACAATCCCTATACCTATCCTTTATACTTTTCGATTAATTTGTGTTTTTTTGAAAATGCTCTATTCTTGAAATTAATTAATTGCACTTTATTACATAAAGTTAAACAAAACACACTAGAAAAAAATTAATTTACATTAAATGTTCAAAATGGTGTCCATTTTCTTCAATACATAACCTCACTCTGTCTTCAAAATTTTGTTTTACTCTTCTTAGCATTTCTGGAGTAACTGTTGCAAACGCATTACGAATACGCGTTTTCATGTCTTCAGCGGTTGTAGGTGGAGTTTGATAAACCAAACTTTTAATATATCCCCAAAAAAAAAAGTCCATTGATGTTAACCCAGGTGATCTAGGGGGCCAATTGACAGCACCACCCCTACCTATCCACTTTCCGGGAAATTTTCTGTCTAAATATTCTCTAACGTTACGCGTGTAATGTGCTAGAGCACCGTCTAGCTGCAGAAACATTGTTCTTCTAATATTTAAAGCGATATTTTGCAAAAGTATCCAAAAGTCTCTTCGTAGAAATCTTAAAAACTTTTGTCCATTTAAATGGCCATTAAAAAAATACGGTCCTATCACATGTTCTCCTATTATTCCACCATATATATTAAGGGACCATCGGTTTTGTCGATCAGTACATCTATATGTTGATTTTCCGTATTATAATAAAGTTATGTGGGTTCACGAGTCCATTATTATGGAAAGTAGATTCATCAGTGAACAAAATTTTATCAAAAAAATGTTGATCTGCTCCCGTTTTGTCTAGAAACCATAAACAAAATTCTAACCTACGTTCAAAATCAGTTCCATACAAATGCTGATGCATTTGAATATGGTATGGGTGATATTGATATTTTTTAAGAATTCTGCATATACTAGTTTGGCTTACTTCAATCTCCCTGGCCATCGTCCTTGTACTTGTATTTGGATTTTCAATAACTGATTGAATAACTTCTAATTCGGTATTTTTATCTTAACTTATCGGATTTATAAATTTTCGTTTAGTATAAACAACACTGCCAGTTTCACGAAACCTTGTTAAGACTCTGTCAAATACTTCTTTACGAGGATGACGTTTTAAAGGGAAATCTCTCAGCATAGACTCTTGATACTGACAAACTGTTTTGATCACATTCACCCAGTATTAAAATCATATTTACTCGGTCTTCAATTGAATAATCTGCCATTTCTATTAAATTGAAAGCAATACAGTTAATAGTTTGACAATTAGTTTGACAGCTAGGTACCTTTTGTTTTTTCATGGCATTCTTTATAATAACGAGCTATGTAATTAATGACATTTAATGTTCCAGGTAACATAATGCAAATAGATTTGAAGATACTAGATACTAATATAAAATTTTTAATAGTTTGATTATAATAATTGTTACAACATTCAAATACAGGGTTTTTGTTTAAGTTAGAGTAGAACTTTATGTAATAAAGTGATAAAAATTAATTAATTTCAAGAATACATAGTGCATTTTCAAAAAAAACGCAAATAAATCGAAAATTCTCAAAGATAGGTATAGGGATTGTTTAATAAAGTAATATTATTTTTTTAATTAGAATTCAAAATTAAAGTAAAATACAGGGTGTCCCATTTAAGTTAAGAAAGTAATTATACAAAATATGGTACAGCATTGACACTTCAGATTGCGAACACTCTGTAGATTAGTTTCAAATGGTAATTATTCTGATGTAAAGCATGGACACTTGACAACTAACTGACAAAAAGGCGTTAATTAAAATTCATGCGATATTGTGTAATTAATTAATTTCGCGAATAGTACATTTTCAGAAAAACCCAAATAAATCAAAACCCGTCAAAAATACGTATAGGGAATGTTGAAAAAAGTAACATTATTTTGTTCAGTAGAATTCAAAATTAAAGTAAAATATATGTTGTTCCATTTAAAAAAAGTATAAGTTTATATCATTACGCCAAATTGGGACACCCTGTATATATCTCACAAATTTTAATTTGTAGCCGGTACTAACCTACATATTTCTGCAAAAGAAATTTTTAATATCTTTAGCCGTTTCCCCGGTAGGCTCCGTCCCGTTGAGCGTGACTCACCCTGTATATATATATATAATATATATATATATATATATATATATATATAATTCTTTGGAGGGTAACTTTCGGGAAAGCGTCAAAACAAGGATCAGCTAGAGATGGTATAAGCCAGCTTGGTGTAGAACTTTATTCTATATGTGAAATTTTCGGTGATATGTTGTCACCTTCATCAGCACCTAAATGGAAAACCTATTATAGTACAGTGGTGGAAATCAACATTTAAAAACCTACATTGAAAATGTTCAGTTGGTCCTAGTTGTAAAAAACACTGTCACAAACATGTTAAAAATATTAAAAAATACATTTAAAATTTTGAATAAAAACATTACAAACAACAGGGTAGTTTTTCAAATACAAACACAACAAAAAATCTAAAATTTACAACCTACAAAAACTACAAATAGAAAAGAAGAATTAATCTTCTTTTTTGATGACATATTTCTGTCAACATCCGGGTGTCATATGTAACGAGGTTATAATTTTCACTTTTGCACATCACAACCACATGGATACGAAAAGAAAGAGCCCTAGGCAACATAATAAGCAAGGAAATGAAGTCCCCTCTAAAGCACAGGTAGGTAATCTATGCATGTCATGATAAGTT
This sequence comes from Diabrotica balteata, assembly GCA_918026665.1. NCBI lineage: Eukaryota > Metazoa > Arthropoda > Insecta > Coleoptera > Chrysomelidae > Diabrotica > Diabrotica balteata. The sequence goes on along the minus strand of CAKJVB030000071.1, from coordinate 49,005 downwards.
CCCCACATTTTCCAGTTTGTTACTTCTTGTCAAGTCCTGTTGAAGTAGAAAGGAATAAATACAACTTAAGTTTTCAACATCTTTCTTACAGTTCATAGGAGAGCTGCAGTTATGGATGTAGCACATTTCTATGAAGTTTCTCTTAAATTGGTTGTCAACCCTCTTTAGTACTTGCACATTTTCATAGTTAGCAGTGTGTCCAGTATTCTTAATATGTTGGCTAAAGGCTGTGCTGGTGGGCTTCCTCACAACATCACTCCTGTGCAAAGCTATTCTTTTTGAGAGTTTCTGGCTGGTTTGACCGACATACACTTCTGAACAAGAACCACATGGAATAGAATACACTACATTGAAGTTATCCAGTTTTTTAACTCTTTCTGTCAGGTGAGTAAAGTATGTCCCTAATCTTTTGTAAACAGAATTTGCTATCACTATGTTGAACTGTCTGAAAAGGTTTGTGATCTGTGGTGATAAACCTTTGATGTAAGGCAATCTCCCATAGAACACTTCTACTGTTTCTCCTTCTAATGTTTGTCTTTGCTGTGTTCTAACTGTTGGCATATCTTGAAATAGCAATTTATTAAGAAGCATCTTAGGGTAGTGATTTTTTCTAAGAATCTCATACAATAACTTGATGTTCTTATTGTAGTTTGAAGGGTGACAAATTCTTTTTATTCTGTTTTTCAGACCTTTGATGATGTTAATCTTCTGTTCGTCTGGATGATACGAGTGAAAAGGCACATATCTACCTGAGAATGTTTTTTTTCTGTACCAATCTAACCTTACTGTATTGTCCTCATGTCTGGTTACATAGGTGTCTAAGAATGGAACACTATTATTTTCTTCTGTTTCAACTGTGAATTGTAGGTGAGTGTTATATGAGTTGAAAATGTCAAGAGTGTAGTTGATTTTGTCTGCAGGGACTGCACATATGAGGTCGTCTACATATTGGTAAATGAAGGGGAACTGGAAATCAACTTCTTGAGTACAGTAGTGAAGTAGGGAGTTCATTACAATTTCTGCCAAAGTAGGGGATATAGCTCCACCCATGGGTGCTCCTTTTATTTGGACATAGAATTCATTTTGAAAAGTGAAATATGTATTGTTGTATAAAAAGGTAATCAGTTTCAGGAACAAAACTTTGGGAATTGTACAGTTCTGTTCAATAAGATGGTAATTAGTTGTCAGAATAGAAACTACCAGTTCAAGAGGGATGTTGGTAAACAAGGAAGTAACATCAAAACTCACCAAGACATATCCTGAAGGTAGTAAAAACCCATTGATCTTATTTGCAAATTCAAAAGAATCTTTAATTTTGTAGGTATTATGAGAAGAAAAAGAAGTGTCAATAATACCTGCCAGATATTTAGCCAAGGATTGAGTGGGGGCATTCTTGCAAGCAATTATAGGACGTAGAGGGCACCCTTCTTTGTGAATTTTTGGAAGTCCATAGTATGTTGGGGTGGTACCGGTGTAGTTGGTTAATTCTTTTTTTGTTTTGGTGGTAATATGTCCTTCTTCATGTAGTTGTTTTATTAGTAAGTTAGTGTATTACAACTACATGAAGAAGGACATATTACCACCAAAACAAAAAAAGAATTAACCAACTACACCGGTACCACCCCAACATACTATGGACTTCCAAAAATTCACAAAGAAGGGTGCCCTCTACGTCCTATAATTGCTTGCAAGAATGCCCCCACTCAATCCTTGGCTAAATATCTGGCAGGTATTATTGACACTTCTTTTTCTTCTCATAATACCTACAAAATTAAAGATTCTTTTGAATTTGCAAATAAGATCAATGGGTTTTTACTACCTTCAGGATATGTCTTGGTGAGTTTTGATGTTACTTCCTTGTTTACCAACATCCCTCTTGAACTGGTAGTTTCTATTCTGACAACTAATTACCATCTTATTGAACAGAACTGTACAATTCCCAAAGTTTTGTTCCTGAAACTGATTACCTTTTTATACAACAATACATATTTCACTTTTCAAAATGAATTCTATGTCCAAATAAAAGGAGCACCCATGGGTGGAGCTATATCCCCTACTTTGGCAGAAATTGTAATGAACTCCCTACTTCACTACTGTACTCAAGAAGTTGATTTCCAGTTCCCCTTCATTTACCAATATGTAGACGACCTCATATGTGCAGTCCCTGCAGACAAAATCAACTACACTCTTGACATTTTCAACTCATATAACACTCACCTACAATTCACAGTTGAAACAGAAGAAAATAATAGTGTTCCATTCTTAGACACCTATGTAACCAGACATGAGGACAATACAGTAAGGTTAGATTGGTACAGAAAAAAAACATTCTCAGGTAGATATGTGCCTTTTCACTCGTATCATCCAGACGAACAGAAGATTAACATCATCAAAGGTCTGAAAAACAGAATAAAAAGAATTTGTCACCCTTCAAACTACAATAAGAACATCAAGTTATTGTATGAGATTCTTAGAAAAAATCACTACCCTAAGATGCTTCTTAATAAATTGCTATTTCAAGATATGCCAACAGTTAGAACACAGCAAAGACAAACATTAGAAGGAGAAACAGTAGAAGTGTTCTATGGGAGATTGCCTTACATCAAAGGTTTATCACCACAGATCACAAACCTTTTCAGACAGTTCAACATAGTGATAGCAAATTCTGTTTACAAAAGATTAGGGACATACTTTACTCACCTGACAGAAAGAGTTAAAAAACTGGATAACTTCAATGTAGTGTATTCTATTCCATGTGGTTCTTGTTCAGAAGTGTATGTCGGTCAAACCAGCCAGAAACTCTCAAAAAGAATAGCTTTGCACAGGAGTGATGTTGTGAGGAAGCCCACCAGCACAGCCTTTAGCCAACATATTAAGAATACTGGACACACTGCTAACTATGAAAATGTGCAAGTACTAAAGAGGGTTGACAACCAATTTAAGAGAAACTTCATAGAAATGTGCTACATCCATAACTGCAGCTCTCCTATGAACTGTAAGAAAGATGTTGAAAACTTAAGTTGTATTTATTCCTTTCTACTTCAACAGGACTTGACAAGAAGTAACAAACTAGAAAATGTGGGGAACTTATCATGACATGCATAGATTACCTACCTGTGCTTTAGAGGGGACTTCATTTCCTTGCTTATTATGTTGCCTAGGGCTCTTTCTTTTCGTATCCATGTGGTTGTGATGTGCAAAAGTGAAAATTATAACCTAGTTACATATGACACCCGGATGTTGACAGAAATATGTCATCAAAAAAGAAGATTAATTCTTCTTTTCTATTTGTGGTTTTTGTAGGTTGTAAATTTTAGATTTTTTGTTGTGTTTGTATTTGAAAAACTACCCTGTTGTTTGTAATGTTTTTATTCAAAATTTTAAATGTATTTTTTAATATTTTTAACATGTTTGTGACAGTGTTTTTTACAACTAGGACCAACTGAACATTTTCAATGTAGGTTTTTAAATGTTGATTTCCACCACTGTACTATAATAGGTTTTCCATTTAGGTGCTGATGAAGGTGACAACATATCACCGAAAATTTCACATATAGAATAAAGTTCTACACCAAGCTGGCTTATACCATCTCTAGCTGATCCTTGTTTTGACGCTTTCCCGAAAGTTACCCTCCAAAGAATTGTATTCTTAGCGTCGTTACACACACTCTATATATATATATAATATATATAATATATATATATATATATATATATAATATATATATATATGTATACATCTTGGATACTTAGGCATTCAGTCTAAGTGGGTTTACGAAACAGCATTGCTTACAATATCTGGTTAGTACCCCCAATTTTTATTTTGAATCCTTTTACTTGCTTACTTTTATTCTCTGTTTACTTTAAATTTATTGATTAATTAATATTTTACATAACGCCTAATAAGTTGTCAGGATATATTATCCAATTAGATGGTCATTTGTATGTATTTTCACATATCGAATTGATGTATGTATTGTTCAGGTATCTTAACTGACCTGTCCTCAGATTTTTTAACCTGCCCTTTGTAATTGTATTAGGAATTAATTATTTTATAAGTATTTTAATTACCATTTATTCCATGTGAGTTATTTAAATATTATTAACTTGCCTTTTTCCTTATGGTTAGAGGACTGTTAGATCAAACTTTTGTAGATATATTTTTTTTTGGGTCATATTTTTAATAACTGTTATCTTTTGTAAATATTTATTTTGGGGATATATTTTATTAATTATTTAGTGTATAAAAGTATAGGGTTGGGATAGCACAGTTATAATAGCAGAAAGGTTATAATATATAGTGTATAAAGCATTTCAGAGTTTTATTTGTTTCCTATCATCTGTTATTTTCAGTTAGTATATAATTACATATATCCCAAATTGGAGTGATATTCTAAATTCACCCTGGCGCCCGTCTCAAGATCATCTTAGGATTGATCTGATTGAACCTTAAGTTACTACAGGCAAGCAAACGTGCCAACCTCCTCTCTGAGCACAACTTGCATTCTCTTGAGCTAAGCCTATTCTATTGTAGTGCTTCCAGTAAATTTAAAATTTTTCTTTTATATTTGTTTCATACCCTTTTATTTAACCTTTTTATTTAAATAATTATTAATTATGTAACAATAAAACACTGAAAACTTTGTTTTTAAACTTCCACAAAATTTATTTTAAATCTTATGACTACAGCTGTTTCGGCTGATTGCCTGTCTCAAGTGATCTATTTTTGGCTTGGGTTTACAAATTTATAGTCTCTAATGAAATAGGTTGAGGAGGGGAGAACCGTTGTCTCAAGTTGGTCATTCAGAATTATATCTGTGTTTTTTAATTTGTTGATTTCCATAGATTCTAATAAAGATAGCTTAAGGCCTTTATTTTGAATGTGAAGTATTTTAAATTTGTCATTAAAAGAATGATTATGATCTAGAAGGTGAAGTGCGTATGTCGAATCTGTTTTTCTATTCTTGAAAGCCCTTTTATATTCTTCTATTCGTTTATCAAAGTTTCTACCAGTTTGACCGATGTTTTTGGGCAGTCGCCACATTGAAGTTTGTACACACCACTATTTAAGTGTTTTTTATTTTGGCTCTTGTTATTTTTAATATATTTGCCTAGGTTGTTATTTTTTCGGAAAGCTGGTGTTATTTCTTTCTTTTTTATGTGTTTGGCAATTTTTGTTGTTATTTTGCCTGTATATGTAATTGAACAGAAGGTACTGGGTTTTTACTCTGGTGGTGGAAATACTAATTACAGGGCTTTCTTGTGTAGTTTTTGATTTAACATTTTATTAATTGTTTGTTCGTTATATCCGTTGCTTACTGCTATTTGCTTAATTATATTTAATTCTGTCTCAAAGTTGTATTTTGACATCGGAATTTCTGTTAATCTATGTAACATACTATGGTTAGCTGCCAGTTTATGTTGTGTTGGATGGGATGATGAATTGTGTATAGTCGTGTCAGTATGGGTAGGTTTATGAAATATGGAGAAGTCATGTTTGTTTTGAAGTCTGCTAATTTTTAAATCTAAAAAATTTATGTATTGATTTTGTTCTGTTTCTATTGTAAATTCAATATGACTATGAAGTGAATTAATATACGATAAAAATTGGTCGAGTTGTCTGTTAGTTCCTGTGAAACATACCAATACGTCGTCTACGTATCTCCACCAATATAAAAACTATTTGAATACGGGATGTTTTGAAATCTTTGTCTCTAGATGATCCATAAAAATATCTAATAGCAACGGGCTTACAGGATTACCCATTATAAGTACTGCACGGTTATTTGTCTATATTTTATTATTAAATTCAAAGTAGTCCTGGTTTATGCAAACTTTAAGAAGATGTAAAATTTCAGATGTAATTATTGGATTTGTACTATTTTGGTCTAAAAGGTTTTTTACTAGAATAAAAGTTTCTGTAGGAGGGATACTAGGAAAAAGATTTTTTACGTCAAATAAAATTAATCTGGAGTTGTTAGGAACTTGAAAATGTTGTATTTTATTAACTAGTTCTATTGTATTTTTATGGTAAATTTAGGTGAAAATTTAGTGTGTTCTAAAATAATCTCTTATTTAAAATAAATTTAAAATAAATTTTGTGGAAGTTTGAAAACAAAGTTTTCAGTGTTTTATTGTTACATAAAATGAATTTCCATCAAGTAACGGTCGAATCCATCAATTATTAATTAATTTTAAATTTATTTAATCATACATCTTACATAATTTCTAATATTGGCTTCACCATCTGAGCCATCTCCGTTTTTATTCGTAACAATAAGCTTTTCCCTAGCTATCCCTTATTTAATAGGTAACAAAATGACCCAAAATTTGGGTAAAGAATAATGTCGTTCTAAATTTAGCCAATTTACTTGTTTAGCATTACAATAGTTACAGTATCCCATTGATGTCGTGTTTAAGAGAGTACAATACAGATCGACATATTTCTTTTGAAACTGACCTACGCTAGATTAATCGAATCAAATCACGATTTCAATACGTTAACTATGCAGTCATGCCAGATTAAATTATTTCCACTGTGGTTGTTGGATGAGACTTGGGGATAAAGTCACGTTCGACCTATCGACACCTTATTTTCCATCAGTGTAGAACTGACCCATAATCCAAATAATTTTTAAAATTTAATATCACTGCTTTCTAAATGCCACCTGTTACGCAATAATAATAAAAATAACAAATTTAATATTATTTTTAATTCTATAATACAACGCTTCAAGAGTAATTGAATTCAAAACAATCGGTTTTATCCTTCGGTGTAACGTTATAATGGTCGTTCTTATACAATATGGACGGAATACTAGCAGAAAATACGTTTGTGATCTTTGTGTATTAAGTGAAAACATAATTTGGGTCCTATTTGGAAGATATCTGTAATTTTGTAATACCTACTATAATTATTTTTCCTACCTGTACCAGATTGAACGAAATAAATTTGGAACATAGGAGTATAATGTATTTCGGCTCAATTCTGTTGTAGGTGGTTGGCCAACAAAAGATTGTCAAATAATTGTATTATCAAAATCCCATACTTCAGCGGGCTGCTGGATTCTGAACTCATAAAAATTGAAAGCTACACATAAATCTACGATTTTATCATGCTGTCAAACCAGTTATAGTCCAGGAAATAAAGCATTTCACCTCGCAATTTTTTCGTGCTGCGTAGATTGACTTGAAATTTAACAGAAGGTAGGTAATAGCCTAAGGATCAAAATCTATATCAAACCAAAGTGCGCCAAAGCCTAGGGGTGGTTGCCACCCCATATCCGGGGTATCCGATTAAAAAAGTGATTCTAAACAAAAAATGTGTTATACATTTTTTTTATAAAATGATATTTTTCAAGTTATTCGCGATTGAAAGTAACAATTTTTTAGACGAAAAATCCACGTTTTTAATCGATTTTTCGCGAATAACTCGAAAATGGTGCATTTTATCAAAAAAATTGTAGAGAACAAATTTGTAGCTTTTAAAAAGACAAATAAAATTCATTTTTCAAAATGTTTTTGCGGTATAATAGGAACCGAAATCCGGCCTATCAATGTTCAGCGGTTTTCTTCAAATGCCAAATTTGAAAGATTCAAAGTCAAATATCGGGAAAATGATAGATTTCAATATAGTAATAACAATAATCAAAAATGTAGACAGTTATATAATAATAATAGATATGGTAATAATTTGCAAAATTTTAATCACAATAACAATAATCAAAATAGACAAAATTTGAATGTTAATACTAATTATAATAGAGAAAGTTTTAATAACAATACTAATTTTAACTCTTGACAAACTTTCTCCATTCCTTCCTATTGTATGCCATGTGAGTTTCTTCCTGCCAACTCTTACCCTTACTCTGCAGTATCTGCGAGATGTCACTGTTGCATTCTTTAATGGGTCTTCCTCTTCTGTTCTTCTCTATTGGTTTGGCGTCCCACACTCCTTTTACTTGTCTATTATTGTCCATCCGGGTAAGATGTCCGAACCATGCCAATTTTTTCTCCTTGATTGATTCGAGAATCGGTTTGATTTTTAGTCTTTCTCTTATTTCTTCATTTCTGATTCTATCAGTTTTTTTTACTCCGATCGTTCATCTGAGGTATTTTATTTCTGCTGCCTGAATTCTGCTTTGATGCCTTTTGTTTAGTATCCAATTTTCTGATCCATATGTCACTGTAGGTCTATATATTGTTTTGTATATTGTCATCTTGGTCTTTGTTGATATTTCTTTGTTATTAAAGAATCCTCTGTTTATTGCTTGGAATAGTTTTCCTGTGTTTTCCATTCTATTGTTAAGATCGTCCTCGATGTCTCCTTTGTTGTTGATTACTGTTCCTAAGTATTTGTATGAATTTGTCTGTATTATTTTTTGTTGGTCTATCATTATTTCTAGTTGATCTTCCGTCCCTTGTTTCCTTGATATTTTCATTATCTGAGTCTTCTCCTTGTTTACGTTTAAGTTGTATTTGCTTGCTTCTAGGTTCCATTTCTCTAAGTTGTATTTCAGTTTTTCTGTTGTTTCTGCAATTAATACTATGTCGTCTGCAAATATACACATCTCAGCGTTTATCATTTGCATTCTGTTGCAACCGATGGAGTATTTCTTGAACGTTTTCTTACATTCTTTCACTATCTCATCTATTACATTTATGAATAGTACTGGGCTGAGACTTGCTCCTTGTCTAACTCCTTGAGTTCAAATGGTTCTGTCTGCATGCTTGACATTTTTACTGTGTTTGTTGTTTTTATGTATATACTCTTTGTTGCTTCTATCAGTTCTTCACTTACTTGCTTCTTTTTAGGCTTTCCCATATATCTTTTCTTTTGACTGAGTCGAATGCTTTTTCCATGTCTATAAAGCTCAGATATGTTTCTCTATTTTTCTTTAAGGCCTTTTCTATGACTTGTTGCATGGTAAATATATGGTCTTGTGTGTTGTATCCTTTCCTGAATCCACTTTGTACATCCTCTAATTTATGTTCTATTTCTTTTCTGATTTTCCTTTCTATTATGATTTCGTATACTTTTCCTGCTACACATAGTAGTGATATACCTCTATAGTTCTTACACTCTCTTTTGTTTCCTATCTTGTATATAGGTATAATTACTGCATTTGTCCATTCTCTGGGTATTACTTTTCTCTTCCATATTAGGTTATATATGTATAACAATTTTTCTTTTGCTTTTACTCCTATATATTTCATCATTTCTGGTGCTACTTCATCGCTTCCTGATGCTTTTCCAATCTTTATCTTTCTTATTGCTTCTTCTAGTTCTTCTTTTTCTATAGTTTCTAGATTTTCTCTGTTTCTCATGTATACTCTCTTAATGTGGCTTTCGTTCTTCATTGTATTCGCTTGATTTCCATTCAGTATTAGCTGGAAGTGTTCCCTCCATCTTTCCATTATTGTCTTATCGTCTTTTATTATTGTTCCTTTCTTGTTGATGATTTGTTTTAGTTTCGTTTCTTTGTTGCTTTTTAGGGTTTTCAGTGTTCTATAAAATAATTTTACGTTTTTTGTGCTGTTTTCTTCCATTTTTTCTCCGAATTTTTCAAACTTTTCTTTTTCTCTTTCTTAACTATCTTTTTAAACTTTTGTTCTTTGTCTCTTATAATTTTCATATTTTGGTTGTGTTTTGTCTTTTATGTATTCTTTCCATAACTTCTTCTTTCTGTTATTTCTCTTTTCACTTCATCGTTCCACCAAGATGTACGTCTCCCTCTGTTGTTATTTTTTGTAGTTCCACATATTGATTTAGCTGTTTTTATCATCGCATTTTTAAATTTTTCCCATTCTTCTTCTATTGTTTTTGGTATTTCATGTTCATTGTCCATCACTTTCTCTAGCTCTTCTGAGTATCTTATCTTCGTTGTTTCTTTCCTTAGTTTATATTTTTTTATAATTTCATTGTGTTTTTTGTTTATGTTCTCATTTCTTTTTATTTCTTTTCTTTTGCATTTGAATGTGGTTTTTAGTAGATAGTGGTCACTACCAATTTTATAACTCCTTTTTACACCTTACGTCTCTTATCCAGTTCTTCTCTGTTTTTTGCATTATAGTATAGTCTATAATTGATTGTTCATCTCTTGATTTGACTTCTCTTGTGATCTTGTGTATCTTTTTATGATGGAAGTGTATGTTCATAATCACCAGGTTATTGTCTAGATAGAATTCGAGTAGTAATTTTCCATTTTTGTTTATTTTTGCCTCCCCATAAGGTCAGATGACATTATTCCATTTTTCTGCTTCTTTTCTCACTCTAATGTTCATGTCTCCTGTGATCACAATTTTCTCTGTACGATCATTTATCACTTCTTGTAATTTGTCCCAGAACTCATTCTTTTCATTTTTTGTTGCGTCTTCATCTGGTCCATAGCATATTATTAGGTTTGTATTGGTTTCCTCTGTATCCATATCTATGTCTACTCTTAGTATACGTTCGTTGTAATATATCCAATTTTTTACTTTGTTGATACTGTCCTTCTTTATCATGCACGCTACCCCTGCCTGAGCTCTCTTCGTTTCTTCCACTCCACTGTATATTAGTAACATTCCGTTTTCTAATATTATTGATCCTCTTCCTTTTTTCTTTGTCTCAGTTATAGCTACTATTTCAATGTTGTTATCTCTAATTTCTTCCCCCAGTTCTATTTCCTTCCCATTTATACCTCTGTAACGATGAGTCCAAGCCATCACCGTTAAACCAGCGTGCGCGCGAACCAACCCATGAAGTAGGAGTGTATCGACAGTAGAAAGGGCAAAACTTTGCTATATAAACCGCATTATTTCCTCATAGAGGCAGAATCGTCAGGTGTTGACTGAAGGTTCTCTTCTTTCCTACCCCGGCTTGTGGACGTGTTGAGTTCACAAGTTGTTTCCGTTCCATACCGCCATCCGGAGAGCGTGTTGAGCTCTCCATTACCCGTACTCCGAAGCAGTCGTGTTGAGACTGTCGAGGAGTGTCCTATTAACCCGAATCACTTGAGGGACGTGTTGAGTTCCTTTCTTTTCTTTGTACCTATCGTCCGCTGTTATTATATCGACACATCGTTCACGTAAAATTCCGAAAACACACTCGATTGCCGATAAAACTTCATACGACAAGGTCAAACTTAATTTGAATAAATAGGCCAGGTACTGAGAAGACTAAACTAAATTGTAAATATGTACATAAGATTTTTGTCAATTTAATTTAAGGAAGACAATAAAGTTTTATTTTTATTTGAACTCTGTCTCTGACTGTCCAAAAGCTACCCGGATAGTGACTCCTACGAGAGGACGTCACAAATGGCGCCCGAGCAGAAAAATTCGTTTTAAACAATAATACCGACCGAATTCCGAATTTTATTTTCATGAGACAGTACTACATTTCAAATTTTGTTCAAATACAGGGTGATTCACAGTTCAAAAATGACAGACGCTCCGGAAACGTCGAAGGTTAGTTGGGTGTACCTATTAAAGAAAGACGAACTTATAGCCGAATTAACAAACAGAGAACAGTCGACGGAAGGGAATTTCAGCGAGCTAAGAGCGAGATTAGTTGCGATCATCAAGGCACCAACTCAAAAAGGCCAAAACCCAGAGGAAATAGAAGAAAACCAGATGGAAGACAGACAAAGAAAGATGGAAATAGTACGCAAATGGGGTTACACTTTGACGGTTCAAGAGACCCAATAGAATTCATAGAACGGTTGAAAGAACTCCAGACAGCTTACGGCCTACAAGATACCCACGTCTTACAAGCTCTACCAGAAACATTAAACGGGAAAGCATTACTATGGCACAGAAACAATAATAAATATTGGGACGAATTAAAAGACTTCGAACAAGATTTCCGCAATTTCTTCGTTTCCTCCGTTCTCACGCAATCTCTGGAAGCTCAAATCCGGAACCGACTCCAACGAAACAACGAAGGTGTAAAAGACTACATCATTGATATTCAAACAATGATCAGAAGACATGGTGAATTCAATCACCAAGAAGAACTAAACAGGATATACACCAATATGAACCCGAAATACAAGTTGTATATAAAGAGGCAAGACGTATCGTCAACACAGGACATCATCAGACTAGCGGAAGAATATGATATGGTCCAAAAAGAAATATATAACAGAAACAATACAAGGTGTGACTGGACACAGGTAAATAGTCGTAATAACAAAATACAGAAAAATACAGAAAAATACAAAAAACTCCAACAGGACTGGACAAGAAGGAGGCAACCCAGTCAGCATTTAGAGTCCTCCCTAACAACCTCCAGCTACGCACACTATAAAGATCAACGACCCCACACGATAACGTTCAGCAACGGTAAAAAAGTTAAAAGCACTAATAGACACAGGAGCCCAAAATTCGTTTATAGGACAAAAAGGTAAAAAAATATTGGAACAATGTGGAACAAAAAGCGACAGAAAAGCTTTAAAGATCACGCTGGCAGATGGAAAAACCAGCAACATAGAAATCTGTTTTACAGCAAAATGTTCCATAGACAACGTTTGGAGAAAAGCCAAGCTACACTTTTTACCAAACCTAGCTTCAGAAGTAGTACTGGGAATGCATGAAATAACAAGATGGGGCCTTGATTTATCAAACATCTTAAATAGAAATCGCGTAAGAAGGAGAGAACAATACCAAACCAGGACAGAACACAGATCCAGATCGTACAATGCAGACAATAACCGAATACCGACCAATTCCAAGGTCAACGAAACACCAACCGCAAGATATCCGCTCCAACAGAGAAGCAAGATATATAACAAAACGACCTACCGACTACCGACCGATACCGCGGTCGAAGACCAGACCGAAGATATTCCGTATACATACCGGAATTCACGAACAGTCCGAAACGAGAGCAACTCGACATCAGTACTACACTAAACAATACCGAAAAAAAAACAATTACAGGAATTGTTACTAACAGAATTGGAGAAATTTAAACAAATTAAAGGAACAACACATCTAACCGAACATACAATAAAACTCAAACATAATACACCGATCAAACAAAGATACAGGCCCCGAAACCCGGCAATGCAGAAGATCATAAACGATGAGATAGATAAGATGCTAGAAGAGAACGTGATAGAAAAATCTAATAGCCCGTACAGTTCCCCCATCGTCCTAGTAAAAAAGAAGGATAACAACGGATACAGATTTTGCATCGATTTTAGGAAAATCAACGACATCTCAGAAAAAGATGCCTACCCATTACCGTACATCAATCATATCCTAGAAAAGTTAAAATCTGCAAAATATTTTACCACGTTGGATCTAAAAAATGGATATTGGCAAGTACCACTTTCCGAAGCAAGTAAACCCTTGACCGCCTTCATAACACCAGGAAAAGGACTATTCCAGTTCAAAGTACTTCCATTCGGATTACACGCCGCCTCCGCTACTTTTCAACGATTACTAGATACAATAATCGGCCCAGAAATGGAACCACATGCATTCGCCTATTTAGACGACATAATAGTACTGGGGAAAACGTTCGAGGAACATATGGAAAACTTTAAAGAAGTACTTCACAGACTACAGCAGGCCAAACTACGAATTAATATAGACAAATGTAAATTCTGCAAAGAAGAGATAAAATTATTTAGGCCATGTAGTAAACAAGACGGGAATAAAAAAACCGTTAAACAACTACGCCGATTTTTGGGCATCATCTCATGGTATAGGAGATTTATAAAAGATTTTTCACGAACTACAGCCCCTTTAACAAAGCTACTAAAGAAAAAACAACATTGGACTTGGGACAGAGAGCAAGAGGAAGCATTCAACAAAATAAAAGTACTACTGACACAAGCTCCAATACTGATCTGCCCGGACTTCCAGAAAAGATTTTTTTACAATCGGACGCTTCGAACCACGGTTTAGGAGTAGCTTTAGTACAAACAAACGACGAAGGAGAGGAACAAGTCATCGCTTACGCAAGTCGAAACCTAACAAAGGCCGAAAAAAATTACAGCGTGACAGAAAAAGAACTACTAGCGATCATCTTCGGTGTAGAAAAGATGAAACCCTACATCGAAGGATACCCATTTTCAATTATCACAGATCATCAAAGTCTACGATACTTACAAACAATGGAAAACCCTACAGGTAGAATAGCTAGATGGGCAATGCTGCTGCAACAATTTGACTTCGATGTCATTTACAGAAAGGGCTCCCAGAACGTCCTGGCCGACGCGCTCTCTAGAGAACCAGTAGATCTGGTTTGCTTAATAAACGTAGAAGATGTAGAACCCGACGAATGGTACAATAAAGCTTTAAATAAAATCCAGACAAATCCGCAACTATTTCCAGACTACTCTATCAAAGATGGACTTCTCTATCGACACTTCTGGGACAAATACGATTTAAAAGAGACAGAGGTATCCAACCCCTGGAAACTATGCATCCCAAACCACAAGAGACAACAACTCCTGGCAGAAAACCACGAGCAACCGACCGCAGGACATCTAGGAATAGCTAAAACAATAACCCGCCTAGCTAGAAAATACTACTGGCCAGGGATGTTTAAAGATGCCGCAAAGTTCGTCAGGAACTGCAAGAACTGTCAGCAATTTAAGCCGCAACAAAGCTTAACTCCAGGCCGCATGCAATCTACACAAATTCCCTCACATCCATGGCACACCGTTTCAACCGACATCATAGGACCCCTTCCAACATCCAGCAAAGGAAACAAATATATAATGACATTCCAGGACACCTTTTCAAAATGGGTCGAAGCCATACCGATCAGAACAGCAACGGCAAAATCAGTCTGTCAGAACTTAAAAGATAAAATCATTATGAGATTCGGATCACCCAAAGAGCTAATATCAGACAACGCAAGAACATACGATAACAGGGAAGTACGAAAGTTGCTAGACAAATTCCAGATTTCTAAAAGAAACATTCTGCCATATTCACCCCAGAATAATCCAGTAGAAAGAACAAACAGAGTAATCAAAACAATGATAGCTCAGTTCTGCGATAATAACCATAAGAAATGGGACACGAGCCTTCCAGAACTACTATTCGCATATAATACAGCTAAACACGATTCAACGGGTTTCTCCCCAGCCTTCCTGAACTTTGGACACGAACTAGAAATTCCAAGTAAAGTCGTAAAAACCCCAAACGACACACAACATACCGATCAAAACATAAAATGGCATAAACTACGAGAAACATTCGAACTAGTACGTACAAACCTGGCAAAAGCTTTCACAACTCAAAGCCATTACTACAACTTACGACGAAGAGAGTGGAAACCCACAATAAACGACAAAGTCATGAAAAGGGAATACCAACTCTCAAATGCCGCCAAAAATTTTAACGCCAAATTAGCACCGAAATTTTCAGGCCCATATACTATAACAAAAGTGTGTTCTAATGTAATATTCAAATTAAAACACGACGATAAAAACCGTACAATAACAGCTCATATCAAAGACCTAAAACCCGCATTTACCGATTTCCCTACTCCTTAATCAGTCCAAGCACTTACAGTCAACACCAAGTAGTGACAGTATATTTTAATACAGTTTACCAGTAACCTTCAAGTATAATGTCAGACACGTTAGAAATATATTACAGTGACATAGAAATGGACGGCACAGTTACGCCGCCACCATACACCGTTCCAGAGGTAATTGGGGAACACACCAAAACCTAACACCCCGGGCAAAGGCTGCGAGCCCCTGATAAAGGCTATTTCCAAATTTAAAAACCTTTTCGATGAACCAGCCATGGGCATCACAAAAATTCAGAAAGTCCAGTCAATTCCAGTGTCAATCCCGCTGCTCTCACTAATTCCGCCGCAGCATAAAGGAAAAAAATACAGACTGAGACTCCCGAAACGGGTGCTGAGGATAAAAACCAATAATTGAAGCCCCACGAAGGAAGACGTTTTTTTTAAGAGAGAGGAAGACGATTTTTTTTAAGAAGACGATATTTATTTTTTTTAGGGCGGACATTTTTTATTTCGATGTATTGTAAATTGTTTTTTAGGGTAACCAAGTACCTGGCAAGGAATAAAAATAAAAAAATTTTGTTCCAAAAAATTTTTTTTTCCCAGGAAGAGGGGGTGTAACGATGAGTCCAAGCCATCACCGTTAAACCAGCGTGCGCGCGAACCAACCCATGAAGTAGGAGTGTATCGACAGTAGAAAGGGCAAAACTTTGCTATATAAACCGCATTATTTCCTCATAGAGGCAGAATCGTCAGGTGTTGACTGAAGGTTCTCTTCTTTCCTACCCCGGCTTGTGGACGTGTTGAGTTCACAAGTTGTTTCCGTTCCATACCGCCATCCGGAGAGCGTGTTGAGCTCTCCATTACCCGTACTCCGAAGCAGTCGTGTTGAGACTGTCGAGGAGTGTCCTATTAACCCGAATCACTTAAGGGACGTGTTGAGTTCCTTTCTTTTCTTTGTACCTATCGTCCGCTGTTATTATATAGACACATCGTTCACGTAAAATTCCGAAAACACACTCGATTGCCGATAAAACTTCATACGACAAGGTCAAACTTAATTTGAATAAATAGGCCAGGTACTGAGAAGACTAAACTAAATTGTAAATATGTACATAAGATTTTTGTCAATTTAATTTAAGGAAGACAATAAAGTTTTATTTTGAACTCTGTCTCTGACTGTCCAAAAGCTACCCGGATAGTGACTCCTACGAGAGGACGTCACACCTCTTACATTCCATGATGCCATTTTCAGAGTTGTTTTGTTCTTTTCTGTGTTTAAGTTATACTTCAATTTGTTTTTCTTTCCGTTTGTGTTGTTATCTTTAAGTCTGCTCAGGTCCATGTTCTGTGCCTGTTTTGTTTCACGGTCCGTCATTGTATTTTCTTCAGCTAGTTTTTTGAACAAGTTGGTTCAGTATTGTATGTTACTTTTTCTATCCGGCTATTTTTTTTTTATTCCATTTCCACTTAATGCCTTCAATAACTATGAAACCATATCCAATTTTTGTCCTTTTCCCATTAGTCTTTTCATCTGCTGCTATCTTCCTAAGGTTTCTTTGTATTTCTAAACTCTTTTAATGTTAGATCACATTCTATATATACTCGATGTTGCTTATAGTTCATTAGTTTACCTTTGGCTTTCAGTATTTTCATTTTATCTTCGAACTTTTTACATTCGATAACACACATTGTTTCATTTATTTTTTGTACCCTATTTATTTCTGATTTTACTCCTATTTTTGTTTCTATAAAGTTCTCTAGTTGCTCTGCGTCTATTGTGTCTATTGGTAAGCCTTTCATTATTAGGTTATTTTTTTTTTCTTTTCTTGCTGACATGCTTCCAAAGTTATTTCTATTTAATCTATCTTTTGTTTCATCGTAGCCGTTATTAACGTACTGTTATTAACATTTTGCAAATTATTACCATATCTATTATTATTATATGATTGTCTATATTTATTATTATTATTATTATTATATTGAAATCTGTTATTGTTTTTTCTATACACAAATAATAATAATAATAGAGAACGATCTAATTACAACAGATAGATAAATTAGTTAAGAAGGAATAGAAGCTGCGAAGATAGTGAACGAAATAGTACAAGGCAAGAAAATATGAGTAGAAGTCAAAGTAATGAAAGACACAGGGCATTAGATTCAAGTGGTCAGGCACAATCTGACAATTTTAACAATCCAAACTTTGTTCAGTAAACTTTCTGAATTACAAGTTGGGCCATTGTCATTATCAAAACCTTCTACTAATATTTCTTTAGAAGATAAATTTATTGAATCTATTAATTTAATTTATATAAATGCTATGGCCAAAAATAAAATGATTAAGGTCAGGATAAATACTGGTTCAGAAAGTACTTTAGTCTCGGAAAATCTTATTTTTAATAGGTACATCAATAAAGATGTAATAAAGATTCCAAAAATTAAAATAGTTGGTACAAATAATAAGAAGTTAAGAGAAATTAATAAACTAGCCAATTTTAAAATTAATATTCTTAATAAACAAATTAATTTGCAAGGATTTGTTGTCAAAAACTTATGTATTGATATAATAATGGGAAATGACGAATTGGAAATGGAGATAGTAAAGATAGATTTTGAAGAAAAAATGGTAACTTTGGAAGGGCACAGAATTAAGTTTATGCAGAAAGACGAGGTAGAAGAAAGAATAAAAGTTGATAGGATATTGTTAAAAGAAAGTAATTATGTTTATGTAGAAGTAATGTATTTTGATGATGGGGAGATGTCCAAAAGAATGTTAAGAATAATTGTAGTGAATATTTAAGGAATAAAAATTTTAAGCAGATGGATGCCTAAGAAGTGGAGTGCGTAAAATTGAAAGCAAGGAGTAATGATTGCATAATGAAATATAATTTTATTTGTAAAGAAGGAGATGCGATAAAAGGTTTAAGTTTCCCTGAACAATATAAATCAATAGTCATTTCCATGCAGCAACATAAGGGACTTGCCAATAAAGGAAAGGATTGCACAAAACTATATCCATAGTATAAAAACTTCAAGAAGAAAAAGATTTTATAACAAAATCATACCCAATACCATATAAACACAGAGAAGAAGTAAACAGAACGATTAAGAATATGTTAGAAGATTGAATCATTGAGAAGGCAGGTACACGTTTTATAAACCCTATAGTAGTAGTACGTAAAAGATCAGGTGAAATCAGGTTATGTTTGGATCCAAGGAATATTAACAAGATCACTGAAAAGCAATTTGAAGTACCAATGAGTATAGATAGAATACTAGGAAAGAATTACAGGAATGCCGTTTTTTACTAAAATCGATTTACGGCATAATTTCTGGTTAATACCTCTAAGGGGATTACATCTAAGGGGATAGAAATGAATCCAGAATATAAAACACCATACAATTTAAGAACTTTAAAAGGATTTATTGGAATAATTAATTATTATAAAAGGATGATACCAGATCTAAGTATAAAAGAAATTCCATTACTTGAACTACTGAGGAAAGGTGTAAAATGGAAATGAGACCAGCGAAGAGAACTAGCATTCCAAGAAATCAAAAATATTTTTCTGTCAAATTTAAAAGTATACCATCCTGACAACACAAAGCCATTCATATTAAGAACAGATGTATCAGTAGAAAGATTATCAGGGGGTATTATTACAAACACACGATGGGGTCAAATATCCGATACAATTCATTTCAAGAATTACAAAGCCACATCAAAAGGGATACCCAGTTTCAGAATTAGAATTAGTAAGTACTATACACTGTGTCAAAAAATTAAGATTTTATTTGTTGGGTAGTAAATTTACCATAGAAACAGATCATCAAACTTTAACATCTATATTAAATAACAAATATGGAAACAGTCGACTACACCGTTGGAGGCTAATACTGAGTGAATACAGTATAGAAATCATCAAATGCTTTGTTAATGTTAGAAAATACATCACAAAAAGGACAGCGAACAATAAAAATTGGATTAAATCAGTTAGTAGAAAGCACGGGGTTTATATCTTAAAGAAGAAATCATAAGAGATCAGATCAATTTTAGTGAAAAAAAAGTCCTTAGGAAAGATGGGGTATATTTTTAAAAAAATAATGGCATAGAAATATATATAATAAGCAGAATTTTGGCAAGAAAAATATTGAAAGATTTGCATAACAATTACATGCATATAGGTTCAAGAAAGCTATGGATGCTATTTAGGAATAATTATTTTGCAAAGAATGACATAAGTAAAGCAAAAGAGCCAATTCCAAATATTGCAAATAAACAAAGAAAAGAGCTTTAAAAACCAGAACACATATAAATCTAATGTTGCATGTAAAAAGCTTAATACGGTTTCTATGGATTACATCTCAAATTTAGTTCCCGGTCCAACAGGAAAAAAGCATATACTAGTGATAGTTGATTTATATACAAAATTTGTTTAACTATATGAATGCTCAAAAACATTAAAATTATGTATCATTCAGTTTTTCCAAGAAATAATAGCATTTAGAAATTGCATAATAGATAACGCTACATATTTTAATAACCAAAAATTTCGGGCATTTTGTGAGAAAAAGGGGATCAACATTCATTTTACAAGTATCAGACATCCTCAGGCAAATCCTACAGAAAGATATATTACAGAAATTATAAAATACTTAAGGATGGTATGCCAGGATCAACATGGGATATGGCAACAACATATGGATCAAGTAGAATATTTTTTAAATAATACACCTAATTTAAATACAGAGAAAGTACCAGAATATTCATTGTTTGGCCATATAGGAAATAGAAAATGGATTAGTGAATATAATCAAAATATGTTAGACCAAATAATGCAGAAAGTGAATAGCAGAATTAAGAGGAAAGCTGAAAAATATATTAGAAGACAAAATCGAAAATTAAAAAAAAACAATCACATTTCAAAAAGGAGATAAAGTTTTAATTCGTTCACTTAGAAAGGGTTATTTTAGAGAAACCCGTTGTAAGAAATTACAACCAATGTTTGAAGGACCATATATAATAGAAAATCAGAATGCAGTAAATAGTTATATGTTGATGGATGGATGGTTAATCAACCTAGAGGCATATTTCATATTAATGATATTTTCAAATATGAAAAGGATAAATAATGTCTTCTATACACTATACACTTTTAACACTTTACTAAATAATAACACTGATAGATCCATTTCATTAGACATATTTCATTTGTTGAGAAAGGCAGGTGGTAGATTTCATATTTGTGGACTAGAATATAAATTTATCATCATGCTATTGATATTTCTAACAAATGGTGATCTTATTATGTTGTCCTTATGAAGAATGTTGTTGCCCTAAAAATCATAATTTGAGGTTAAATGTTAAATTAATTGTGT
>CAKJVB030000071.1:1724-27642 GCA_918026665.1 Diabrotica balteata | reverse complement strand
ACTCACGTTGGGCGTCAAAATTGTAACGACTATTTTGCTTACCACAGGGTAAGAATATGGGGGACAAGATTGGGCAAACAAAATAATCGGAACAAGTGCTTACGACACTCAGTTGGTTGTTGGAGAGCTGGGTCGTGGATAAGTTGAAGATATTGGGGGTTAGATTGGGGCAACTACAAGAAAAGAAATAAAGGGGTACTTATACAAATCTCTTGGGACAAACAGAATGAAAATAAACGGAAACACCTCAAGAAATTTAATATAGGGCGCCACTTGAGGTGCCCAATTATACCTATTACAACCACTAGTTGTAACTAGGGAAATAATTGTATAACATCAACAATATAGAAAAAAAATATCTTTTTCAAATAAAACTCAAAATAGATCAGAGAAACAAATTAAACATTTATTTTTGTCTCACCAAACAGTTTTCAAAAATACAGCTTATACAAAGGCATATTAAATAAAATTAGCTGTCAAATACAAATGAAAAAAACTTACATATCTGTTTACAAGAGGTTACAAAACTCTTCGAAACGGTTCTTAGTAAATAATTTAAAAAATAATTTATAAAAGAAAGCAAATTTTGTCTTTTTAAAAGAAAATGTCTATTTTTACTTTAAAAATTAATAACGTAAATGTTACCTCAGTTCACACATCTTAACTTAAACTTTTGAACAACTGGCTAACTTCTGCGGGGTATCTAACTGCACATCAACGGAAAGCTTGTTTCAGTTGTTTCAGTCCTGAAAAACAAACAGGAACTAAACTTGTTCACTGCTCAAACATCATAAATCTTCAGCCAAAATAAAAACAGTGGTTACTGGTCACTCTTTCAGAAACGACATATTACTTAGAGTGAAAATTCCACCATTTTGGCGAATGAATGCCGGCTTACAACATCACAATTAAACGACTTTTTTCTTCGAGAAGTTCTTCATCACTTCCTCTTAAATCTTTTACTCCATTCCCACATGTCTGCCCCGCTTGGAACTTAAATCTCGACTTCTCTTGCTTCGTTACATTTTACAAGAAACTAGCCAAAAATTTCCCTTCCGTCCTTGCAGCTAACCTGTCCCCACAAACTCAAGAACCAAAACAATATCCTCTCGCTCGTATCGACAAAAAAACAAATTTTAAATGTTCCTTTATTGCCTAAACAAACAAATATCCTTTTTTTTGACCCTCGTCTTATAACGAAAAACAACTATAATATTAGGGGAATTCATATTTATTGCGTTTTTAACGAAGAAAACAAATAAAAACCTTTTTTTTATCAGGGGCATCATAAATTTACATAATACAAATTAACAAAATACGTGCGTATTTTAAACTTTAGTTTTACCTGGCTTATAACAAAAGGTTCGATATTTGAATCTAAACACAGACAAAAAAACATCTATATTTACTTTTGAATCGGTAGAAATATACGCATTTAAAAATCTCGTCAAAAAAACTTGAAATATTATTTCGATTGTTTTCTTTGGTAAAAACAACAGGAGCGTAACACAGAAATCTTTTCTATACACTTTAAATAAAAAAACGCTACATGTTCAGTATCGTCTGTGATCCAAGCACCTAGATATTTATAACAGGGCACACGCTCAATCGTTGTATTGTCTATTACAAGATTAGCTCTGATGTTATTTGATTTCGTGATTACCATAAATTTAGTTTTTTTCAAATTAATTTTCAAGCCGTAACTGTTACAGAATATATTGAGACTTTGAACGAGATGTTGTGGTTCTACTAGCGTTCCCGTTAGAAGAACTGTATCGTCAGCATACCTTATATTGTTGATCGTCTCACCATTTATTATCAGACCAAGATCTTCTTCCTTGAGTGCTTGTTTACAGATAGCTTCACTATACAGATTAAATAAAAGTGGCGATAAGATACATCCCTGCTGGACTCCTCGACGGATTTGAATTTCTTCTGTTAGTCTGACCTCAACCTTGACATTTGCTGTTTGATTCCAATATAGATTGCATATAAATCGAATATCTCGGCTGTCTATATTTTTCTTTATTAGAACTTGTCTTAGTGGTTTCATGTTGTACTTTGTCAAAGGCCTTTTTGAAATCAATAAAGCAGGCGTAAATTTCTTGGTTCATGTCTAAGCATCTCTGTGAGAGAACGTTCATTGCAAACAGAGCCTCCCTTGTACCCAACCGTTTTCTGAATCCCATCTGAGTGTTACTGATGTCTACGTCTAATTTCCTATAGATCCTATTATGGATTATTTTTAAGAACAGTTTTAGAGCATGACTCATCAAAGCTATGCTCAAGACCACTTACATTTTTTTTGATGAAAGTGAAAAATGTTCTAAAACACCATACCATTGCTCGGCGTGTGTTGGATTCAGGGCAGAGGAAAACATCTGAGTCCATTTCCCCCCTATGTAGAGGAGATCCTGCAAACGGATGCCTTTCTATTGCCCTGCCTACCAACTAAAACCACCCATTCTTTATCAAGACACCCCTGTACGTGTTCATTTAGCGAACTAAACTTAGAGATGCCTTGCGCTGCCTGAATTAATGATGAAGATTTGTTGCTGGTTCTTAGCTAGGAGCGGTAAGGAACCACAGGAAAATGTATGTAAAGTAGGCCTATATGTAAATGGCCTTGCCGATGATATTACCTAAGAGTGGTAAGGAACCAGGGGGAGAGTATATGGAATGTATAGGTATACAAGGTAACAATAAGGTATAAGAATACTAGGTATTAGGTAATACTAAGTAATAATACGTAAGTATACATATGCATGTAATAAACAAGTGTATTACACAAATATGCACACACATACATACGTACACACAAATACACATATATACATATCTACCACTTGCATTTGTTTAATTTTTTCTCCCCTTGTCTGACAATTTTTAGAATCTTGTTTGCCAGATTATATTCCTCCACGCCATTCCCTCCGTTATATTCTCCCAATTTGGTGACAAAGGTATACAATTTTTTTCTACTTTGGAGGTTCTTATGCTATTTTCGATAAAATCAACCTCTCTCTCTTCACATCCCTCCATTATTTCCGCCAGTTTCCTACCTGACTTTTTTTATAATATGTTCAACTCCCCTTGCGTTGTCTCCTTTTTTTGTTATTGTTAAGCAGTCAGTCTTTTCAACAGTTTCCTGTACACCTGCTTGTTCCCATTTTTTTTTGGTATACTTCTTCTTTCCACTTTTCTTTGAATATACTCTTGAAAGTATCCGCATTTCTAACTTTGTTTATTATGTTTTTTATCCTCTAACGTCGTTTCTTTTTTTTGTTTTTCGTGCTATATTTTTGTTTTACATTGTTCGCATTTATTCTCTTCCATTTTGTTTAGGTCCCTGGTCTTGTTGTTTAGAGACTTGATTTCGCCTACTAGTTTTTTAATTTGTATTTCTATTTCCCCGTTTGTTCCTAAAATACTTAGCAGCTTTTTTGTTGTCTTTTAATCTCAGGACTATCTCTCTTTCTCGTTTTTATTTCTTTATCTTCGTATCTATCCTCTTCATCTAGTGAGATCAAGGCTAGTACGCTCGTATATATGTTCTCTTCGTCCTCTGTTTTCCTTTACCCGTTAGAGTCTTGCTCCTCCTCTTCTCCCCCAATATTTTCCAAAAGTTCTTCCCCTACCAGCGTCGACTGTCTAACGATGTGTGTAGATCTATTCATCTTCGGCTTGTTGTTTTGACGCTCCAAAAGCTCCAATTCGAAATTCTTTCTTTCCTCCTCTTCCCTAATTTTTACTTCAAAGCTCTTTTGTTTGTTTGTAACGACTATTTTGCTTACCACAGGGTAAGAATATGGGGGACAAGATTGGGCAAACAAAATAATCGGAACAAGTGCTTACGACACTCAGTTGGTTGTTGGAGAGCTGGGTCGTGGATAAGTTGAAGATATTGGGGTTAGATTGGGGCAACTACAAGAAAAGAAATAAAGGGGTACTTATACAAATCTCTTGGGACAAACAGAATGAAAATAAACGGAAACACCTCAAGAAATTTAATATAGGGCGCCACTTGAGGTGCCCAATTATACCTATTACAACCACTAGTTGTAACTAGGGAAATAATTGTATAACATCAACAATATAGAAAAAAAATATCTTTTTCAAATAAAACTCAAAATAGATCAGAGAAACAAATTAAACATTTATTTTTGTCTCACCAAACAGTTTTCAAAAATACAGCTTATACAAAGGCATATTAAATAAAATTAGCTGTCAAATACAAATGAAAAAAACTTACATATCTGTTTACAAGAGGTTACAAAACTCTTCGAAACGGTTTCTTAGTAAATAATTTAAAAAATAATTTATAAAAGAAAGCAAATTTTGTCTTTTTAAAAGAAAATGTCTATTTTTACTTTAAAAATTAATAACGTAAATGTTACCTCAGTTCACACATCTTAACTTAAACTTTTGAACAACTGGCTAACTTCTGCGGGGTATCTAACTGCACATCAACGGAAAGCTTTATTGGAAGCTGAAACTGGCACATCCAAATCAAAACTGCTCCAATATTATTCTACATGAGGTGAAAAGGGCATCTCGGAAGGAACTGGATTTCTCAAAAAAAAAAACGAAAAACAAACAGGAACTAAACTTGTTCACTGCTCAAACATCATAAATCTTCAGCCAAAATAAAAACAGTGGTTACTGGTCACTCTTTCAGAAACGACATATTACTTAGAGTGAAAATTCCACCATTTTGGCGAATGAATGCCGGCTTACAACATCACAATTAAACGACTTTTTTTCTTCGAGAAGTTCTTCATCACTTCCTCTCAAATCTTTTACTCCATTCCCACATGTCTGCCCCGCTTGGAACTTAAATCTTGACTTCTGTTGCTTCGTTACATTTTACAAGAAACTAGCCAAAAATTTCCCTTCCGTCTTGCAGCTAACCTGTCCCCACAAACTCAAGAACCAAAACAATATCCCCTCGCTCGTATCGACAAAAAAACAAATTTTAAATGTTCCTTTATTGCCTAAACAAACAAATATCCTTTTTTTTGACCCTCGTCTTATAACGAAAAACAACTATAATATTAGGGGAATTCATATTTATTGCGTTTTTAACGAAGAAAACAAATAAAACCTTTTTTTTTATCAGGGGGCATCATAAATTTACATAATACAAATTAACAAAATACGTGCGTATTTTAAACTTTAGTTTTACCTGGCTTATAACAAAAGGTTCGATATTTGAATCTAAACACAGACAAAAAAACATCTATATTTACTTTTGAATCGGTAGAAATATACGCATTTAAAAATCTCGTCAAAAAAACTTGAAATATTATTTCGATTGTTTTCTTTGGTAAAAACAACAGGAGCGTAACACAGAAATCTTTTCTATACACTTTAAATAAAAAAACGCTACAATGCCCCTTCTTAAAAGAAAAAACTCGGATAATTCTTATCCAGTTTTTTGATAAAGGCAAAACAACAAAAACCAAATCAGAAGATGACCTCTTAACTGAGTCGAAACTTCTTAATAATATCTTTTAGATGATGGCTAGCATGGGATTAAACAACAAAAACAAAGTTAGTTACAAAGAATGGGCTAGCGTGCCATCGATCGCCAGACTCTTTAAAGTCGAGTAGACTGAAATTTTGACTCTACTTGAACTGTAGGTGACATGAGTTTCTATGCCTTGGGGGAAGCTAACCTTATGCCCTGCAGTGAACCTCGCTGACATTCACAGCAGTAACACAAGTGATTTGTCGGGCAGGCATAGCCATGACACCTCGTTGCCTAAACCAAGTGCTATACACAAATCCAAAATAAATTGCTCTACACATAATATGTAGGCGTTACTATCTCCACTATACGCCTAGCGAGACAGGGAATTCGGCAACGGTTCCACAAAAAAAATTAGGATATAGACCCAAAATCTATATACCTACATATGACAAAATGTGATTCTCACATGTGTCTCCCAAATGGGTTACCTGAATTAAAATTATCAAAAGTGAAACAATATTCCGAAGGGATGAAATCAAATCAACATATAAACTCGAAAATACAGACATGGGATAGGATGAACTAATTACTTAAAGATGACATATTGTCCTCATCTGACACAAAAGGCTTTAAATCTTTAATGTGCCACTTACCAAGATCCGAACCATTTAAATCTGACAAACGATAAACCAGTGGTGACAATTTTTCCTTGATAGTTGCTTCAATATACTTTGGTGCTAGTTTGGACATAAACTTGTTGACAGCACAAGACAAAACCTTATTTCTTTTCCAAACTTTATCACCCACTTGAAATTGGACTTCTCTTCTAACGTAAGTTGTAACTCCTAGCGTTACGTTCATATCCTTTTCGAAGATTAGCCTTAACCTTTTCAAAAACTTTATCTAAACCATTGACTTCTGAAGCATACATGTTACGGTCACCTGGAATTATCTCGATATCTTGATTCTGTTGATCCTTATGATCAACACCATAATAGTTTCCACTTAAAGGAACATGACGGCCATAATTCAGGAAAGCTGGAGTATATCCAGTCACTTCATGCTTTGCAGTGTTAATAGCTTGTCTGATCTTTGCTAAATTCTTGTCCCAATCTACGTTTCTTGTCCCAATCTACGTGGTCTTTAACATACGTACGTATTGCTGTACCAATGGTTCTATTGTTCCTCTCCACAAAATTACACTGAGGTGCATATACTGGACTAAACCATACTTTCTGAACGTTATAACCTATTACAGAGCTCAATTAAGAGAGGATTGTTCAGAATTTGAGGCATTATCACAAATCACATATTGAGGAACACCAAACATTAGGAAAACATCATTTTCCAAAAACTCAACAATATCTTAGCCGTGGCCTTTCTCAAAGGTTGGACTAAAGTATATTTACTAAACCAATCAGCAACTACTAATAACCACGTATAACCTTTCTTTGAACGAACAAAGGGACCTATCAGATCTATTGCAACTATTTGCCAAGGAAACTTGGCCTCACTCTGCTTACCCATTTACCTAATGGAGCATAATTTGGTGTCTTCTGAGCACCACAAACTTTACATGACCTGACAAACTTAAGCACATCAACACGCATCTGGGGCCAATAATATCTTTCCTGAATACGGGACAAAGTTTTGGAAAATCCAAAGTGAGCACACGTAGGTGGCTCATGACAAGACTTCATAACTTCAGACCTTTGTGGTTTGGGCACAAGAATTTTCCACTCTACATCATTAGTCTTAAAAGAATTTCTGGTAGGGGCAAACTTATAAACAAAATCATTCCCACCTTCCACTGTGGAATAATCAATGGGGGATCGGACTATCTTTGATCTCAAATTATCAAACCAAGGGTCTATTCTATCTACCTTAACTTCTAAACAATTAACATGGGGACGACTATCTAAATCTTTCTTTTCAAAAATTGGGTTCACTGATGACCTGTAAGGTCTATTGGACTTAGACCTATTCGAAATACAACACTTAGGACAAGAAGATGTGATCACACCTTTATGACCACAACGCCAACAAGATACTGACTTACTCCTACAGTCACGGGAAATATGACCTGGTCTATTACAATTGAAACAAATAATCTTTTCGGATTTCTTGGAGCTTGATAAGGGACTGACTGCATTAATGGAGGTGGGGACGAAAAAGATTGCATCATTGGAGGTGGGGACGAAAAAGACTGATTTCTTATTTCAGTATTTTCTAGTGGAATGGGTCTATTATTCTCATACTTATATTTGGGATTGGGTCTCCTAGATACAGAATTTTCTCTGTCCTGTCTGTTACCTACTCCACTTCTATCTTGGTTGGTTTGATTATTCACCACATAAACTTGTTCTTTGGGCTTCTCTGAATCATCAATTGAAATACCTACAAGACCTTTAGTAGTCTGCAACAAGGGCAGGACATTCTGCTCTAAACGTTTTTATAGTTGCTACTAACATTTCTACTGTAGCAAAATCTTGAAGGGCTATCAGTGGAATGTAATCCACTAAAATATTTTTCCTCATTATTTTTACTTTTTGGGCTTCACTAGGATAAGTTTCCAAACGTTTAAAAAGGTTTTCCATCACTGCTGAATAAATGGTTATGGATTCATTCCTTTTTTGCTTTCTACTTTTAATTTCTTCGAAGAGATTATCATTATAATCTGGGTGTAAAAAAGCAGATTTGAGTAGGGCTACCAACTCATCCCAACTATTAATTTTATCTCTAACACTCCTATACCAAATAGCAGCATTACCTTCAAATAACTCAATGGCTGACCGAAATAGGATGTCTTCGGAAATATTCCGAGACCTAGCAGAATCTCTAACTTTCTCTAAAAATGTGGGAAGAGCTTTACTCTCGCCATTAAACTTAATATGTAGATCAGAAATAATTACCGGAGTTGAAACCTGTATTATTGGGGCTGGGACTGTACAACTGGGAACTACAGGGACTGAAACTGGGCTACTAGTGGATGGTTTTACCTTATCATCAAACATTTCCTCTTTTTCTAACACATTACCCTTCAACACTAACAAATCATCTTTACACTCTTCAACAAACTTTAATACATCTTCCTCAACATCATTCATAGGGAAATTCTCTAATCTGGTATCTAAATGTGTAGACCTTGTCTCAAATCTAGCAAAATCAGCCTTATTTGATTCTACATTTATTGATTGAGCACAACTATATAAATCTTTTATAATCCAACATGATCTCATTCAACTCTTCCTTAGGATCTACTACATTATTAACCAAATCGACTAAACTTGAAGACAAAGTGGCCTCCTTGGCCAACAAAGCTCTTAACATCTTTCTCTTATCA
The DNA here is from genome assembly GCA_918026665.1 of Diabrotica balteata. Taxonomy (NCBI): domain Eukaryota; kingdom Metazoa; phylum Arthropoda; class Insecta; order Coleoptera; family Chrysomelidae; genus Diabrotica; species Diabrotica balteata. The sequence continues at coordinate 18,829 of CAKJVB030000071.1, read as the reverse complement.
TCAACTGTCTTATTTGGGACATTTTTACCTCTTATGAAAAGCTCATAAGATAACTCTCCTGATTTCAAATGATTAACCTGGGTAGACTTCATTATTTCAAAAATTGATTGAAAGCAAACACACAAAATAACTGAAATCAACCTCAACAACTAGTATAAAATATGATAAATTTAAGAAACAACCGTTTCCATTTATCACCTGATAGTAAGTCTCACTTGCACTCCCGCGTACTGAAATCCAAAACTCAATCAGTTTTGCTGCAACTTCTGCTCTTGACTTAGTAATCAGTTGGTAAACAAAAATGAGGTCTTTAACCTGTCTCCTAAAAGTTCACACTTCCACTAACAAGGACTAAAAAAAATGGTTTCAAACAACATGGGACAACATGGACACTAACAAACAACATAAACCGTACATACAAGGAAAGACAAAATACTAATAACATTGAAAACTTGACCTTTGAGTGAGCTTACACTAAATAACACCAAAATAAACCAACTCTTGTTCCGAAAACTAAATGAGACTGCTCCTAGTCAAAACTAAAACAGCATCTCCTGATCACAAATATTACACCTGTGGTCATTCAGATACAAGAAAGGATACGCAATAAACAAACAGTCTACTACTGAGACTAAACTTGTCGAATCTTCTCTACGACTCACAATGACTACCCCTCATACAACATTAATTAAACCCTTGGCATTTAAATACACCTTCAGAGACGGTTAATTAGAAGACAGATTGCATAATACTATTTCTCAACTACATAGCTCAAAGTCCTTCAAACGAATACACACATTTACTCAAAATGACCCAACAAATAAAAAATTACAAAAACCGATTATTCTGTAAAATTTGTCGAATCAATAAAAAAAATAAATGTAACAGTAACTGTATAATTTGCTACTGTTTTTAAATTCTATTCAATATCAATACTTCAATAAAAATTCATATTTAAATATTCAACTCAAATATTTGCTTTCATTTACCATTACATATATGAAGAACAATACATATGTCACTATAAGTACATTACCTGAAAAAACAACAATACATAATGTTGGTACAAAATACATACATTGTAATACAAATACACTACTGTTTGTGAGACACTTTGGGGCACATTCAAAAGGAAAAAAGTTTCATATAAATGGCAGGGAACTGGGGAAACTGAAAAAGATATGTGGCTTCAGGAAAGGGTCAAAAATCTAAAAATTGCCCCACGCTATGGGCGTCAAAATTGTAACGATAGTACAATTTGGAGCAAAACTAAAAGACTGCCACACGTTTGGGGGCGCCAAAATTGTAACGACAGGTACAATTGGCGCAAATCTAAGACAAGCCGCACACGTTGGGCGCTAAAATTGTAACGATAGATACAATTAGCGCCAACCTAATTCATGCCACTCACGTTGGGTCGTCAAAATTTGTAACGACTATTTTGCTTACCACAGGGTAAGAATATGGGGGACAAGATTGGGCAAACAAAATAATCGGAACAAGTGCTTACGACACTCAGTTGGTTGTTGGAGAGCTGGGTCGTGGATAAGTTGAAGATATTGGGGGTTAGATTGGGGCAACTACAAGAAAAGAAATAAAGGGGTACTTATACAAATCTCTTGGGACAAACAGAATGAAAATAAACGGAAACACCTCAAGAAATTTAATATAGGGCGCCACTTGAGGTGCCCAATTATACCTATTACAACCACTAGTTGTAACTAGGGAAATAAATTGATATAACATCAACAATATAGAAAAAAAATATCTTTTTCAAATAAAACTCAAAATAGATCAGAGAAACAAATTAAACATTTATTTTTGTCTCACCAAACAGTTTTCAAAAATACAGCTTATACAAAGGCATATTAAATAAAATTAGCTGTCAAATACAAATGAAAAAAACTTACATATCTGTTTACAAGAGGTTACAAAACTCTTCGAAACGGTTCTTAGTAAATAATTTAAAAAATAATTTATAAAAGAAAGCAAATTTTGTCTTTTTAAAAGAAAATGTCTATTTTTACTTTAAAAAATTAATAACGTAAATGTTACCTCAGTTCACACATCTTAACTTAAACTTTTGAACAACTGGCTAACTTCTGCGGGGTATCTAACTGCACATCAACGGAAAGCTTGTTTCAGTGTGTTTCAGTCCTGAAAAACAAACAGGAACTAAAACTTGTTCACTGCTCAAACATCATAAATCTTCAGCCAAAATAAAAACAGTGGTTACTGGTCACTCTTTCCAGAAACGACATATTACTTAGAGTGAAAATTCCACCATTTTGGCGAATGAATGCCGGCTTACAACATCACAATTAAACGACTTTTTTCTTCGAGAAGTTCTTCATCACTTCCTCTTAAATCTTTTACTCCATTCCCACATGTCTGCCCCGCTTGGAACTTAAATCTCGACTTCTCTTGCTTCGTTACATTTTACAAGAAACTAGCCAAAAATTTCCCTTCCGTCTTGCAGCTAACCTGTCCCCACAAACTCAAGAACCAAAACAATATCCTCTCGCTCGTATCGACAAAAAAACAAATTTTAAATGTTCCTTTATTGCCTAAACAAACAAATATCCTTTTTTTTGGACCCTCGTCTTATAACGAAAAACAACTATAATATTAGGGGAATTCATATTTATTGCGTTTTTTAACGAAGAAAACAAATAAAACCTTTTTTTTATCAGGGGGCATCATAAATTTACATAATACAAATTAACAAAATACGTGCGTATTTTAAACTTTAGTTTTACCTGGCTTATAACAAAAGGTTCGATATTTGAATCTAAACACAGACAAAAAAACATCTATATTTACTTTTGAATCGGTAGAAATATACGCATTTAAAAAATCTCGTCAAAAAAACTTGAAATATATTATTCGATTGTTTTCTTTGGTAAAAACAACAGGAGCGTAACACAGAAATCTTTTCTATACACTTTAAATAAAAAACGCTACATGTTCAGTATCGTCTGTGATCCAAGCACCTAGATATTTATAACAGGCACACGCTCAATCGTTGTAATTGTCTATTACAAGATTAGCTCTGATGTTATTTGATTTCGTGATTACCATAAATTTAGTTTTTTTCAAATTAATTTTCAAGCCGTAACTGTTACAGAATATATGAGACTTTGAACGAGATGTTGTGGTTCTACTAGCGTTCCCGTTAGAAGAACTGTATCGTCAGCATACCTTATATTGTTGATCGTCTCACCATTTATTATCAGACCAAGATCTTTCTTCCTTGAGTGCTTGTTTACAGATAGCTTCACTATACAGATTAAATAAAAGTGGCGATAAGATACATCCCTGCTGGACTCCTCGACGGATTTGAATTTCTTCTGTTAGTCTGACCTCAACCTTGACATTTGCTGTTTGATTCCAATATAGATTGCATATAAATCGAATATCTCGGCTGTCTATATTTTTCTTTATTAGAACTTGTCTTAGTGGTTTCATGTTGTACTTTGTCAAAGGCCTTTTTGAATCAATAAAGCAGGCGTAAATTTCTTGGTTCATGTCTAAGCATCTCTGTGAGAGAACGTTCATTGCAAACAGAGCCTCCCTTGTACCCAACCGTTTTCTGAATCCCATCTGAGTGTTACTGATGTCTACGACTAATTTCCTATAGATCCTATTATGGATTATTTTTAAGAACAGTTTTTAGAGCATGACTCATCAAAGCTATGCTCAAGACCACTTACATTTTTTTTTAGATGAAAGTGAAAATGTTCTAAAACACCATACCATTGCTCGGCGTGTGTTGGATTCAGGGCAGAGGAAAACATACTGAGCCCATTTCCCCCTATGTAGAGGAGATCCTGCAAAACGGATGCCTTTCTAATTGCCCTGCCTACCAACTAAAACCACCCATTCTTTATCAAGACACCCCTGTACGTGTTCATGTTAGCGAACTAAACTTAGAGATGCCTTGCGCTGCCTGAATTAATGATGAAGATTTGTTGCTGGTTCTTAGCTAGGAGCGGTAAGGAACCACAGGAAAATGTATGTAAAGTAGGCCTAATGTAAATGACCTTGCCGATGATATTACCTAAGAGTGGGTAAGGAACCAGGGGAGAGTATATGGAATGTATAGGTATAACAAGGTAACAATAAGGTATAAGAATACTAGGTATTAGGTAATACTAAGTAATAATACGTAAGTATACATATGCAATGTAATAAACAAGTGTATTACACAAATATGCACACAACATACATACGTACACACAAATACACATATATACATATCTACCACTTGCATTTGTTTAATTTTTTCTCTCCCTTTGCTGACAATTTTTAGAATCTTGTTTGCCAGATTATATTCCTCCACGCCATTCCCTCCGTTATATTCTCCCAATATGGTGACAAAGGTATACAATTTTTTTTCTACTTTGGAGGTTCTTATGCTATTTTCGATAAAATCAACCTCTCTCTCTTCACATCCCTCCATTATTTCCGCCAGTTCCTACCTGACTTTTTTTATAATATGTTCAACTCCCCTTGCGTTGTCTCCTTTTTTTGTTATTGTTAAGCAGTCAGTCTTTTCAACAGTTTCCTGTACACCTGCTTGTTCCCATTTTTTTTTGGTATACTTCTTCTTTCCACTTTTCTTTGAATATACTCTTGAAAGTATCCGCATTTCTAACTTTGTTATTATGTTTTTTATCCTCTACGTCGTTTCTTTTTTTTGTTTTTCGTGCTATATTTTTGTTTTACATTGTTCGCATTTATTCTCTTCCATTTTGTTTAGGTCCTGGTCTTGTTGTTTAGAGACTTGATTTCGCCTACTAGTTTTTTAATTTGTATTTCTATTTCCCCGTTTGTTCCTAAAATACTTAGCAGCTTTTTTTGTTGTCTTTTAATCTCAGGACTATCTCTCTTTCTCGTTTTTATTTCTTTATCTTCGTATCTATCCTCTTCATCTAGTGAGATCAAGGCTAGTACGCTCGTATATATGTTCTCCTTCGTCCTCTGTTTTCCTTTACCCGTTAGAGTCTTGCTCCTCCTCATTCTCCCCCAATATTTTTCCAAAAGTTCTTCCCCTACCAGCGTCGACTGTCTAACGATGTGTGTAGATCTATTCATCTTCGGCTTGTTGTTTTTGACGCTCCAAAAGCTCCAATTCGAAATTCTTTCTTTCCTCCTCTACCCCTAATTTTTACTTCAAAGCTCTTTTGTTTGTTTGTAACGACTATTTTGCTTACCACAGGGTAAGAATATGGGGACAAGATTGGGCAAACAAAATAATCGGAACAAGTGCATTACGACACTCATTTGGTTGTTGGAGAGCTGGGTCGTGAGAAAGTTGAAGATATTGGGGTTAGATTGGGGCAACTACAAGAAAAGAAATAAAGGGTACTATACAAATCTCTTGGACAAACAGAATGAAAATAAACGGAAACACCTCAAAAATTTAATAGAGGGCGCCACTTGAGGTGCCCAATTATACCTATTACAACCACTAGTTTGAACTAGGGAAATAATTGTAAAACATCAAACAATATAGAAAAAAAATATCTTTTTCAAATAAAACTCAAAATAGATCAAGAAAACAAAGTAAACATTTATTTTTGTCTCACCAAACAGTTTTCAAAAATACAGCTTTATACAAAGGCATATTAAATAAAATTAGCTTCAAATACAAATGAAAAAAAACTTACATATCTGTTACAAGAGGTTACAAAACTCTTCGAAACGGTCTTAGTAAATAATTTAAAAAATAATTTATAAAAGAAAGCAAATTTTGTCTTTTTAAAAGAAAATGTCTATTTTTACTTTAAAAATTAATAACGTAAATGTTACCTCAGTTCACACATCTTAACTTAAACTTTTGAACAACTGGCTAACTTCTGCGGGGTATCTAACTGCACATCAACGGAAAGCTTTATTGGAAGCTGAAACTGGCACATCCAAATCAAAACTGCTCCAATATTATTCTACATGAGGTGAAAAGGGCATCTCGGAAGGAACTGGATTCTCAAAAAAAAAACGAAAAACAAACAGGAACTAACTTGTTCACTGCTCAAACAATCATAAATCTTCAGCCCAAAATAAAAACAGTGGTTACTGGTCACTCTTTCAGAAACGACATATTACTTAGAGTGAAAATTCCACCATTTTGGCGAATGAATGCGGCTTACAACATCACAATTAAACGACTTTTTTCTTCGAGAAGTTCTTCATCACTTCCTCTCAAATCTTTTACTCCATTCCCACATGTCTGCCCCGCTTGGAACTTAAATCTTGACTTCTGTTGCTTCGTTACATTTTACAAGAAACTAGCCAAAAATTTCCCTTCCGTCTTGCAGCTAACCTGTCCCACAAACCAAGAACCAAAACAATATCCCCATCGCTCGTATCGACAAAAAAACAAATTTTAAATGTTCCTTTATTGCCTAAACAAACAAATATCCTTTTTTTTGACCCTCGTCTTATAACGAAAAACAACTATAATATTAGGGGAATTCATATTAATTGCGTTTTTTAACGAAGAAAACAAATAAAACCTGTTTTTTTATCAGGGGGCATCATAAATTTACATAATACAAATTAACAAATACGTGCGTATTTTAAACTTTAGTTTTACCTGGCTTATAACAAAAGGTTCGATATTTGAATCTAAACACAGACAAAAAAACATCTATATTTACTTTTGAATCGGTAGAAATATACGCATTTAAAAATCTCGTCAAAAAAACTTGAAATATTATTTCGATTGTTTTCTTTGGTAAAAAACAACAGGAGCGTAACACAGAAATCTTTTCTATACACTTTAAATAAAAAAACGCTACAAATGCCCCTTCTTAAAAGAAAAAACTCGGATAATTCTTATCCAGTTTTTTGATAAAGGCAAAACAACAAAAACCAAATCAGAAGATGACCTCTTAACTGAGTCGAAACTTCTTAATAATACTCTTTTAGATGATGGCTAGCATGGGATTAAACAACAAAAACAAAGTTAGTTACAAAGAATGGGCTAGCGTGCCATCGATCGCCAGACTCTTTAAAGTCGAGTAAGACTGAAATTTTTGACTCTACTTGAACTGTAGGTGACATGAGTTTCTATGCCTTGGGGAAGCTAACCTTATGCCCTGCAGTGAACCTCGCTGACATTCACAGCAGTAACACAAGTGATTTGTCGGGCAGGCATAGCCATGACACCTCGTTGCCTAAACCAAGTGCTATACACAAATCCAAAATAAATTGCTCTACACTTAATATGTAGGCGTTACTATCTCCACTATACGCCTAGCGAGACAGGGAATTCGGCAACGGTTCCACAAAAAAAATTAGGATATAGACCCAAAATCTATATACCTACATATGACAAAATGTGATTCTCACATGTGTCTCCCAAATGGGTTACCTGAATAAAATTATCAAAAGTGAAACAATATTCCGAAGGATGAAATCAAATCAACATATAAACTCGAAAATACAGACATGGATAGGATGAACTAATTACTTAAAGATGACATATTGTCCTCATCTGACACAAAAGGCTTTAAATCTTTAATGTGCCACTTACCAAGATCCGAACCATTTAAATCTGACAAACGATAAACCAGTGGTGGACAATTTTTCCTTGATAGTTGCTTCAATATACTTTGGTGCTAGTTTGGACATAAACTTGTTGACAAGCACAAGACAAAACCTTATTTCTTTTCCAAACTTTATCACCCACTTGAAATTGGACTTCTCTTCTACGTAAGTTGTAACTCCTAGCGTTACGTTCATATCCTGTTTCGAAGATTAGCCTTAACCTTTTCAAAAACTTTATCTAAACCTTTGACTTCTGAAGCATACATGTTACGGTCACCTGGAATTATCTCGATATCTTGATTCTGTTGATCCTTATGATCAACACCATAATAGTTTCCACTTAAAGGAACATGACGGCCATAATTCAGGAAAGCTGGAGTATATCCAGTCACTTCATGCTTTGCAGTGTTAATAGCTTGTCTGATCTTTGCTAAATTCTTGTCCCAATCTACGTTTCTTGTCCCAATCTACGTGGTCTTTAACATACGTACGTATTGCTGTACCAATGGTTCTATTGTTCCTCTCCACAAAATTACACTGAGGTGCATATACTGGACTAAACCATACTTTCTGAACGTTATAACCTATTACAGAGCTCAATTAAAGAGGATTGTTCAGATTTGAGGCATTATCACAAATCACATATTGAGAACACCAAACATTAGGAAAACATCATTTTCCAAAAACTCAACAATATCTTAGCCGTGGCCTTTCTCAAAGGTTGGACTAAAGTATATTTACTAAACCAATCAGCAACTACTAATAACCACGTATAACCTTTCTTTGAACGAACAAAGGGACCTATCAGATCTATTGCAACTATTTGCCAAGGAAACTGGCCTCACTCTGCTTACCCATTTTACCTAATGGAGCATAATTTGGTGTCTTCTGAGCACCACAAACTTTACATGACCTGACAAACTTAAGCACATCAACACGCATCTGGGGCCAATAATATCTTTCCTGAATACGGACAAAGTTTTGGAAATCCAAAGTGAGCACACGTAGGTGGCTCATGACAAGACTTCATAACTTCAGACCTTTGTGGTTTGGGCACAAGAATTTTCCACTCTACATCATTAGTCTTAAAAGAATTTCTGGTAGGGGCAAACTTATAAACAAAATCATTCCCACCTTCCACTGTGGATAATCAATGGGGGATCGGACTATCTTTGATCTCAAATTAATCAAACCAAGGGTCTATTCTATCTACCTTAACTTCTAAACAATTAACATGGGGACGACTATCTAAATCTTTCTTTTCAAAAATTGGGTTCACTGATGACCTGTAAGGTCTATTGGACTTAGACCTATTCGAAATACAACACTTAGGACAAGAAGATGTGATCACACCTTTATGACCACAACGCCAACAAGATACTGACTTACTCCTACAGTCACGGGAAATATGACCTGGTCTATTACAATTGAAACAAATAATCTTTTTCGGATTTCTTGGAGCTTGATAAGGGACTGACTGCATTAATGGAGGTGGGGACGAAAAAGATTGCATCATTGGAGGTGGGGACGAAAAGACTGATTTCTTATTTCAGTATTTTCTAGTGGAATGGGTCTATTATTCTCATACTTATATTTGGATGGGTCTCCTAGATACAGAATTTTCCTCTGTCCTGGTCTGTTACCTACTCCACTTCTATCTTGGTTGGTTTGATTATTCACCACATAAACTTGGTTCTTTGGGCTTCTCTGAATCATCAATTGAAATACCTACAAGACCTTTAGTAGTCTGCAACAAGGGCAGGACAATTCTGCTCTAAACGTTTTATAGTTGCTAACTAACATTTCTACTGTAGCAAAATCTTGAAGGGCTATCATGGAATGTAATCCACTAAAATATTTTTCCTCATTATTTTTACTTTTTGGGCTTCACTAGGATAAGTTTCCAAACGTTTAAAAGGTTTTCCATCACTGCTGAATAAATGGTTTATGGATTCATTCCTTTTTGCTTTCTACTTTTAATTTCTTCGAAGAGATTATCATTATAATCTGGTGTAAAAAAGCAGATTTGAGTAGGGCTACCAACTCATCCCAACTATTAATTTTATCTCTAACACTCCTATACCAAATAGCAGCATATACCTTCAAATAACTCAATGGCTGACCGAAATAGGATGTCTTCGGAAATATCCGAGACCTAGCAGAATCTCTAACTTTCTCTAAAAATGTGGGAAGAGCTTTACTCTCGCCATTAAACTTAATATGTAGATCAGAATAATTACCGGAGTTGAAACCTGTATTATTGGGGCTGGGACTGTACAACTGGGAACTACAGGGACTGAAACTGGGCTACTAGTGGATGGTTTTACCTTATCATCAAACATTTCCTCTTTTTCTAACACATTACCCTTCAACACTAACAAATCATCTTTACACTCTTCAACAAACTTTAATACATCTTCCTCAACATCATTCATAGGAAATTCTCTAATCTGGTATCTAAATGTGTAGACCTTGTCTCAAATCTAGCAAAATCAGCCTTATTATGATTCTACATTTATTGATTGAGCACAACTATATAAATCTTTTATAATCAACATGATCTCATTCAACTCTTCCTTAGGATCTACTACATTATTAACCAAATCGACTAAACTTGAAGACAAAGTGGCCTCCTTGGCCAACAAAGCTCTTAACATCTTTCTCTTATCATCAACTGTCTTATTTGGGACATTTTTACCTCTTATGAAAAGCTCATAAGATAACTCTCCTGATTTCAAATGATTAACCTGGGTAGACTTCATTTTTCAAAAATTGATTGAAAGCAAACACACAAAATAACTGAAATCAACCTCAACAACTAGTATAAAATATGATAAATTTAAGAAACAACCGTTTCCATTTATCACCTGATAGTAAGTCTCACTTGCACTCCCGCGTACTGAAATCCAAAACTCAATCAGTTTGCTGCAACTTCTGCTCTTGACTTAGTAATCAGTTGGTAAACAAAAATGAGGTCTTTAACCTGTCTCCTAAAAGTTCACACTTCCACTAACAAGGACTAAAAAAATGGTTTCAAACAACATGGGACAACATGGACACTAACAAACAACATAAACCGTACATACAAGGAAAGACAAAATACTAATAACATTGAAAACTTGACCTTTGAGTGAGCTACACTAAATAACACCAAAATAAACCAACTCTTGTTCCGAAAACTAAATGAGACTGCTCCTAGTCAAAACTAAAACAGCATCTCCTGATCACAAATATTACACCTGTGGTCATTCAGATACAAGAAAGGATACGCAATAAACAAACAGTCTACTACTGAGACTAAACTTGTCGAATCTTCTCTACGACTCACAATGACTACCCCTCATACAACATTAATTAACCCTTGGCATTTAAATACACCTTCAGAGACGGTTAATTAGAAGACAGATTGCATAATACTATTTCTCAACTACATAGCTCAAAGTCCTTCAAACGAATACACACATTTACTCAAAATGACCCAACAAATAAAAAATTACAAAAACCGAATATTCTGTAAAATTTGTCGAATCAATAAAAAAATAAATGTAACAGTAACTGTATAATTTGCTACTGTTTTTAAATTCTTTTCAATATCAATACTTCAATAAAAATTCATATTTAAATATTCAACTCAAATATTTGCTTTCATTTACCATTACATATATGAAGAACAATACATATGTCACTATAAGTACATTACCTGAAAAAACAACAATACATAATGTTGGTACAAAATACATACATTGTAATACAAATACACTACTGTTTGTGAGACACTTTGGGGCACTATTCAAAAGGAAAAAAGTTTCATATAAATGGCAGGGAACTGGGGAAACTGAAAAAGATATGTGGCTTCAGGAAAAGGGGTCAAAAATCTAAAAATTGCCCCACGCTATGGGCGTCAAAATTGTAACGATAGTACAATTTGGAGCAAAACTAAAAAGACTGCCACACGTTGGGGGCGCCAAAATTGTAACGACAGGTACAATTGGCGCAAATCTAAGACAAGCCGCACACGTTGGGCGCTAAAATTGTAACGATAGATACAATTAGCGCCAACCTAATTCATGCCACTCACGTTGGGCGTCAAAATTTGTAACGACTATTTTGCTTACCACAGGGTAAGAATATGGGGGACAAGATTGGGCAAACAAAATAATCGGAACAAGTGCTTACGACACTCAGTTGGTTGTTGGAGAGCTGGGTCGTGGATAAGTTGAAGATATTGGGGGTTAGATTGGGGCAACTACAAGAAAAGAAATAAAGGGGTACTTATACAAATCTCTTGGGACAAACAGAATGAAAATAAACGGAAACACCTCAAGAAATTTAATATAGGGCGCCACTTGAGGTGCCCAATTATACCTATTACAACCACTAGTTGTAACTAGGGAAATAATTGTATAACATCAACAATATAGAAAAAAAATATCTTTTTCAAATAAAACTCAAAATAGATCAGAGAAACAAATTAAACATTTATTTTTGTCTCACCAAACAGTTTTCAAAAATACAGCTTATACAAAGGCATATTAAATAAAATTAGCTGTCAAATACAAATGAAAAAAACTTACATATCTGTTTACAAGAGGTTACAAAACTCTTCGAAACGGTTCTTAGTAAATAATTTAAAAAATAATTTATAAAAGAAAGCAAATTTTGTCTTTTTAAAAAGAAAATGTCTATTTTTACTTTAAAAATTAATAACGTAAATGTTACCTCAGTTCACACATCTTAACTTAAACTTTTGAACAACTGGCTAACTTCTGCGGGGTATCTAACTGCACATCAACGGAAAGCTTTATTGGAAGCTGAAACTGGCACATCCAAATCAAAACTGCTCCAATATTATTCTACATGAGGTGAAAAGGGCATCTCGGGAAGGAACTGGATTTCTCAAAAAAAAACGAAAAACAAACAGGAACTAAACTTGTTCACTGCTCAAACATCATAAATCTTCAGCCAAAATAAAAACAGTGGTTACTGGTCACTCTTTCAGAAACGACATATTACTTAGAGTGAAAATTCCACCATTTTGGCGAATGAATGCCGGCTTACAACATCACAATTAAACGACTTTTTTCTTCGAGAAGTTCTTCATCACTTCCTCTCAAATCTTTTACTCCATTCCCACATGTCTGCCCCGCTTGGAACTTAAATCTCGACTTCTCTTGCTTCGTTACATTTTACAAGAAACTAGCCAAAAATTTCCCTTCCGTCTTGCAGCTAACCTGTCCCCACAAACTCAAGAACCAAAACAATATCCCCTCGCTCGTATCGACAAAAAAACAAATTTTAAATGTTCCTTTATTGCCTAAACAAACAAATATCCTTTTTTTTGACCCTCGTCTTATAACGAAAAACAACTATAATATTAGGGGAATTCATATTTATTGCGTTTTTAACGAAGAAAACAAATAAAACCTTTTTTTTATCAGGGGGCATCATAAATTTACATAATACAAATTAACAAAATACGTGCGTATTTTAAACTTTAGTTTTACCTGGCTTATAACAAAAGGTTCGATATTTGAATCTAAACACAGACAAAAAAACATCTATATTTACTTTTGAATCGGTAGAAATATACGCATTTAAAAATCTCGTCAAAAAAACTTGAAATATTATTTCGATTGTTTTCTTTGGTAAAAACAACAGGAGCGTAACACAGAAATCTTTTCTATACACTTTAAATAAAAAAAACGCTACATGTTCAGTATCGTCTGTGATCCAAGCACCTAGATATTTATAACAGGGCACACGCTCAATCGTTGTATTGTCTATTACAAGATTAGCTCTGATGTTATTTGATTTCGTGATTACCATAAATTTAGTTTTTTTCAAATTAATTTTCAAGCCGTAACTGTTACAGAATATATTGAGACTTTGAACGAGATGTTGTGGTTCTACTAGCGTTCCCGTTAGAAGAACTGTATCGTCAGCATACCTTATATTGTTGATCGTCTCACCATTTATTATCAGACCAAGATCTTCTTCCTTGAGTGCTTGTTTACAGATAGCTTCACTATACAGATTAAATAAAAGTGGCGATAAGATACATCCCTGCTGGACTCCTCGACGGATTTGAATTTCTTCTGTTAGTCTGACCTCAACCTTGACATTTGCTGTTTGATTCCAATATAGATTGCATATAATTCGAATATCTCGGCTGTCTATATTTTTTCTTTATTAGAACTTGTCTTAGTGGTTCATGTTGTACTTTGTCAAAGGCCTTTTTGAAATCAATAAAGCAGGCGTAAATTTCTTGGTTCATGTCTAAGCATCTCTGTGAGAGAACGTTCATTGCAAACAGAGCCTCCCTTGTACCCAAACCGTTTTCTGAATCCCATCTGAGTGTTACTGATGTCTACGTCTAATTTCCTATAGATCCTATTATGGATTATTTTTAAGAACAGTTTTTAGAGCATGACTCATCAAAGCTATGCTCAAGACCACTTACATTTTTTTTTGATGAAAGTGAAAATGTTCTAAAACACCATACCATTGCTCGGCGTGTGTTGGATTCAGGGCAGAGGAAAACATCTGAGTCCATTTCCCCCTATGTAGAGGAGATCCTGCAAACGGATGCCTTTCTATTGCCCTGCCTACCAACTAAAACCACCCATTCTTTATCAAGACACCCCTGTACGTGTTCATTTAGCGAACTAAACTTAGAGATGCCTTGCGCTGCCTGAATTAATGATGAAGATTTGTTGCTGGTTCTTAGCTAGGAGCGGTAAGGAACCACAGGAAAATGTATGTAAAGTAGGCCTATATGTAAATGGCCTTGCCGATGATATTACCTAAGAGTGGTAAGGAACCAGGGGGAGAGTATATGGAATGTATAGGTATACAAGGTAACAATAAGGTATAAGAATACTAGGTATTAGGTAATACTAAGTAATAATACGTAAGTATACATATGCATGTAATAAACAAGTGTATTACACAAATATGCACACACATACATACGTACACACAAATACACATATATGCATATCTACCACTTGCATTTGTTTAATTTTTTTCTCCCCTTGTCTGACAATTTTTAGAATCTTGTTTGCCAGATTATATTCCTCCACGCCATTCCCTCCGTTATATTCTCCCAATTTGGTGACAAAGGTATACAATTTTTTTTCTACTTGGAGGTTCTTATGCTATTTTCGATAAAATCAACCTCTCTCTCTTCACATCCCTCCATTATTTCCGCCAGTTCCTACCTGACTTTTTTTATAATATGTTCAACTCCCCTTGCGTTGTCTCCTTTTTTTGTTATTATTAAGCAGTCAGTCTTTTTAACAGTTTCCTGTACACCTGCTTGTTCCCATTTTTTTTTTGGTATACTTCTTCTTTCCACTTTTCTTTGAATATACTCTTGAAAGTATCCGCATTTCTAACTTTGTTTATTATGTTTTTTATCCTCTACGTCGTTTCTTTTTTTTTGTTTTTCGTGCTATATTTTTGTTTTACATTGTTCGCATTTATTCTCTTCCATTTTGTTTAGGTCCCTGGTCTTGTTGTTTAGAGACTTGATTTCGCCTACTAGTTTTTTAATTTGTATTTCTATTTCCCCGTTTGTTCCTAAAATACTTAGCAGCTTTTTTTGTTGTCTTTTAATCTCAGGACTATCTCTCTTTCTCGTTTTTATTTCTTTATCTTCGTATCTATCCTCTTCATCTAGTGAGATCAAGGCTAGTACGCTCGTATATATGTTCTCTTCGTCCTCTGTTTTCCTTTACCCGTTAGAGTCTTGCTCCTCCTCTTCTCCCCAATATTTTCCAAAGTTCTTCCCTACCAGCGTCGACTGTCTAACGATGTGTGTAGATCTATTCATCTTCGGCTTGTTGTTTGACGCTCCAAAAGCTCCAATTCGAAATTCTTTCTTTCCTCCTCTTCCCTAATTTTTACTTCAAAGCTGTCCAGCAGCTGTTCTTCCCTAATCTCTCGTGTATCTTCTATGTTTATACTGTAGTTACCTGTCTCTTCTTCTTTATTCCGTTGCGTTTCGTCTTGTTTTGAGTTTTGTTTCTTGTTTTGTTTTATTTGTTCCATCTGAATCCCACGAGTTGGGACGTCCTATACATCCAACGTGGCAGTGCGCCCTTACCACGTCAAGGCTTTTACTACTCCGGGAGGTCGCCAGGTATCCCGGAGGGATCGTTTGTGGTGTTCTAACCCTCGCACCTCACATATTCTTGGCACGATGCCTCCCACCGTAATATTGGGGATTTGTTCTCGAGGTTTACTCCTCTAGGCTTTTTTCACGGTTGCCTCCGGACGCAGTGGCAGACAGTGTTATTAACACTATTCTAACTGGAAATATTGCGCAGTAGCTGCCCCTGCTGCGCGGGAAAAAAATAGGATGATGGGGAAGGAGAAACCAAGTGGTTTTTGGGATTTTTGAGGCTATGGTAAACATGTCGGCTACGCGCTGGAGTTTGTTGGTTTTAGAAAAGGTTTGTTTAAGAAAAATTTAAGATGTGGTGGCCTGGCGTAGTCGTGGAAATTTGGGTATGGTAGGTCCATTTGGAACCCTTACATCCCGTAAAAGGCCTGGGACGCGCGACGGCTCAGCACTTCATAGATATACCCTATGAGCCATTGAAAACGAAGACCTAACTTTAAAAATGGTGACAAAGTTTACGTAAAAGAATCTCAAATTATATCAAAATCGGATAATCTTTTTAATGGACCTTTCGAAATTCAAGAAGTTTTTACAAATTCCGCAATTATCCTTAACCTCAAAACTAACCAAACCTGTAAAGTAAGTTTTGACTGGCTGAAACCTTATTTTGAATAATTTTTCTTTACAGATTCTATGGACTCCTTTCTATGGTCCAATCCCAAATTCTCCTCACTTTAATTAATAACACAATTGGAATATTTTTTCATGAAAAGAATTCATTGACAGAATTTTGGAAAACCTATTAGAACAATTTATTAACGTGGATACACCTAGAAAACTTGCCTTTCAAGCCAAAGTACAGACACATGTTAGTCTGCTAAAATAAATCTCAAACTCCGTTAATTTATATGTCAAATATAGCTCAGTATATTGACATAATAAAACTACAAGCTTATCAGCTTGATTCAAAATTGTTTTCTTTCTCGAAATTCCGTTAGTTGATCCCGAAATATTCACCTTGTATCAATTATATTTAATACCAATATTAGATAATCAAACTAGTTTTCATCATATACTTTCAACTGTTCATAAATACATAGCACGAGATGATGATTCAATTTCATATGTCTTACCCATGGACACCGAAAAATGCAAACAAATCAGTCAAAACCAAAGAATGTGTACAGACATTCTTACGTATCCTATAGACACAGATGCTATATGTGAAGCACAGCTTTTGAAACCTCTCAGCAACTTACCAAAAACTTGCTAGATGTCCATGCTCTTGGCACAAGGTTACAATGTACAAGAAATTGACCGAAATTTATGGTTGCTAACCATTTCCGATCCATTACCAGTAACAATTAAATCTGTTAGAAAAGACGTCACTACACAAATAATCAAAACAAATTCAATCTTAAGAATA
>CAKJVB030000070.1:34075-59078 GCA_918026665.1 Diabrotica balteata | reverse complement strand
TCAATGGAATAATTCAAATGTAGTCCTAAAAGAAACGGATGGTAATAAAAGAAAAATCAAAGAAGCGGCTCTAATTATGCTAAATGAGACCAATTGTGTCGCAAATTCCTCGACAGAATATAGTAGGATCTGGTTACCCATATTGAAAGAGAAAGGTAAACTAAATTAACGAAAAAATACTTACCATGTCGGGATAGTATTATGAGGTGTTTTTCCAGGTTTTTACCTTATAATTTACTATGGAATCACTAACAGGAGAATTTTACTGTCATTATGGCATGTGTTTGTCTTTTTAAAGACGAATTACATGCTATGATTTTTTCTGACGGATATTCTCAAGTTAAAGTTGATTTCATGTAATCGAATGAACTATCTTATAAGTAAAGTCGTCCCAGGAGCGCAACTCAACTATATTGGCAATATCATTTTAAAGTCGTCTACTTTAAAATGTATAATGTATGTCTGAATTGTCAATATAAATGAGTCAGATAAAATTCATTAAGTAACAAAAAACAAAATTTTTTTAATTTAGTGTTTGTATTTTGAGAACGATTTCGGAAGTGGAAATTGAAACGTCAATAAACGTATTTGAACCTTTAATTGTGGCTTATTCCCAGTTAAGTAGTAATTAACAAATAACATGATATTTTTATTTTTGAAATATCGTTGAAGGTATTTTTCACTCTCTTAACCGGCTAGACGCTTTGTAATCTTTGAAGTAATGTAATTTGTGAATGTCATTTAATAACGTAAATTGAAAATAGTAACTATCATTTGACAGTTACAATGACTTTGAACTAAATAATTAATCTAAGTATAGAGTAAATGTAAATTGACTCTGGTAGCCGGACAATGCTTTTTGGCAATTCTAAACCTGGCTTTAGACCGAAATATTTTTTTAGTTGATCCCGTTTTAGTAAATTACCCAGATATTTTACTGATGCATACTTAAGTAAAATTGTTGTCATGTTTATTTCTCTTGCAGAATGCAGGTTTGCATTAAGAATCCTATGAGAAATTTGTTCAAATTTTTCACCTGTATTTTACTATAAAAATATTCAAGTGACTTTAATAGTAATAGGCACAGTTTATTAAGAGATTTGTACTGCGTTACAAATATACGTCTTCATACGAAAGCACAGATATTTCTGAACTCAAATTATAGTAAGATTCGAAACATAATCAGTATCAGATTGTCCTGTCCCTTAAGAGAAATATTAAGTACAAAACGGTGTTGCTTATAAGCAACTGCAAATACTACAGTTGCATTTATGCATGCTAATATTGTTATTCTCGACACAACATAATATCTGATTGCCACTAATGCAAGCTTCTTGTAAAGAATATTAATAATTTATTAATTACAATTACACATACACTGTAGAAGACAATTAGGGTACCACTTTGCCAGTTTAAATTTATAATGAGCAGAATAGCTATGTACATAATATATATATATATATATATATATATATATATATATATATATATATATATATATATATATATATATATATGTATATATATTACGAATCACGAAAAATGGGAATATGCAGGCAAGTTTCTTTATTAATGAAAAGTTTCAAAGTGTATGAAAACTTGTGCCAACAAACGGGACAATGAAAAGTCGTTTGTGTTTCCCTAATATTTGGTTTCCAAGAACTATTTGTATATTTTGTTATTTAACTTATATTTAGAAAATGTAAATTGTGTAAAAATAAAAGCTATCTATTTAATTCAAAAGACAATAAACGGTCGTTAGGGTTTTGTTGTCAAAGGAATTTGATAGTGGATTGTAATAAAAGACCATTTGGTGAGTCAAGGTAAGTTTGACGAGAGAAGTAGAGGAGATGGTAAGATATTTTTATTTTGACTGATCTGATTGGTTCGCGAGAGGGATTGGAGAAGTAATAGGAAAAAGAAGTTAGTTTGGTTTTTTTTGGGCAAAGGAAAAACAATGAGTTGGTTGAAAAAATCTTGTTTTTTTTTTGTAAATATATTTTATCGAAGGTTATCTTAGAAGAAAGACAAAAGTTCTTTTAATTAAAACAGAATACCAAATAAAGTGGTATCTTATAATGAGTGAAAACGAGAAACATTTATGTATAAAAAAGACATAGTGTAGTAATACAATTTCGATAGTAAACACAGTTACCCAGTTTTACAAAGAATTAGTCATAAAATCAAAAATTCACATAGTGTTATCGTATAAAAAAGATTACAGTAACTTGAATAATCTATATATAACCATGTATAACAGATTTAAACCGTATAGTCGCAGCACAAATATAGCTTTAAATGTTGACAATGAAGCGTAAAAACGCCGCATGGCAATTATTTAATAATTTAAATCACATTAAAGCTAACAGACAGAGAATTAGAGAGCTAATTGTCTGATAACAACGACACGGCAAAGAAAACCAACAAACCCATCAGGCAAGGAGAGATAAAACAGCAGCGTATGGAGCCCTTGGGCATGGGAAAATTTTGTATCTCAATAGCAGTATAAGCTCCTCTAACTCTGACGTCACACATTTCGTTGAAGGAATCTACTCATAGTTTAACTATTATCCGCTAGTCGGCATCAAATGTCAATTCTTCTTTTTTTCTGCAGTGATCAAATCTTCTTTTAATCTTTAAAATCTTTTTCTTTTTCACTTTGTCAAAACTGGTGAGTTAGATTTGCCGATTTGGCAAACGTTTTCGAAAGTTTGTTGATCCACAGGTGTCATGGTAGGATGATCATGTTGTTCCTATTGGTCGAAGAGGGTGGCAAATCGTTGCTATTTCCCTTTGAATTCTTGCACGGAACGCGAGGTCAAATCTAGGATCGTTGGGGGTGATTAAGGTATTTTGCAGGTAAGTTTTGAAGGCGTTGGCCTTCTGTTGGTATGAGTTTATGATTGGGTTGTTCACCACAGTTTAGACTACAATTTAGACCAAAACATGCCACCGTCACGATAATCAAGACTAGAGGTAGCTGCAATCCACTGTCTGGCGAACCTAACCTAAAGCAGAATATGGGTCACTTGGAATATTTGAACTACTCTGACGTCACTAAAGCTAAGCGTTGAATTTCCAATACCGGCCGAGTATGAACCTTAGCTAAAACTGGAAACATTTTTTTAACTGTCCATTATTCTTCTTTTTGGCCCGTCAATTCTTTTTCTTTTTAATAGCTAATATCAGAAGAAAACTACACCAACGCGGGAGATATGACACAAGCATAACTGATATACTTCAATGTGTAACAATTTGAGACTACCACACGTTTGGAAACCTTGAGCGAGCTGCATACTGTATTTTATCTATGACGAACAAGTAATCTGCTTATAGTTAAAGGCTGTTTGAAATTGTGATAGATCTCAAGGAAAGTTCTTTTGAAATAATTATTTTCAGTGGCTAAAATTTTTCTATTTTCAAAATCGGCCTGGTGGTTTCTTGACAAAACGTGTGTGGATAAAGCACATATAGGTTTAGAACAATTTATGTTACTTGAATGAGAAATGAGGTGTGCTTTTAAGGAACGACCAGTTAGTCCAATATAGGACAATTCACAGTTCTGACAAGAGACCATATAGACTTCATTGGTTTTTTCTTGTTTAGATAAGGGTTTCTTAGTGTTGGAAAATAATTTTCCTATCGACCTAAAATTGCTTATACCTATTTTTACAAGCACAATCCAGAGAAACCTCGAAACGTTATAAATAACTTGTGGGGAAAAGGTAAAAAGCAATAAACGTTGGATATCATGGGAGAACTCTAAGAGATTCCTGGTTGAGTATTTATGTAAAAAGGTTAAACATCTAATTCTCCAGCATCAACCAAAGTTGGTAAATGTTTCTGGTGTGAACAGTACACAAATATTTATGATTAGATGTAGAGGATATGAGTTCCATAACAAAATAGCATTAAGAGGGAGTCCATTCTGTGAAGAATATGTATCAGCCTGTAAACTCTAAAACTAAGACATTGGAGTAGGTTGTGTTTAGATCTGGTGGGATGATACCAGTAGTAATTTAAAAAAGATTACTGCCATAACTTTTGTATACCAGGAGGTCGCTAATACCTGATCACTATCCCGGTGGACACGAATGTCTAGGAAAGAAATAATATTATTTATTTCAAGTTTGTATGTGAACTATACACAAGGATCATAGGAATTGAACATTTCTAAGGTGGTTTGGACTTTATCCGGTGGTAAGACATGATTTTTAAAAACCATGTCTCTCATATGCGATCTACTTAGGCTCTTAAAAACATGTATCATATTTAAATGATCTGTTAAAGAATGTCTTATGGGTATATTTACTTCATAAATTTTATATTTTTGGTACAAAAATATATTTTGGACAATTTTTAAATATATTAATCTCTGAACTACCAGCAGTTGATAGAAAATGTCTCCCTTCATTCATCTTTGTCTTTATCAGAAACCACTAGACATTACCTCACTCACTCCCTCTTACTCCAAAGCCGCTGAAACAACATATTCGCGTACAAAAGACTCAAAAACAACCATTTTAATTTTGTATCAAGGCGAAGGTTTAATCTCGGAATTTAGAGCAATTCAAAGAGGCTGAAGAATATATACCAGGCATTCATGATCGGTGAAGTTTTACTGAGATGTAAGAAGTTCTTTTATGCCGTCGACAGTGAGAATAAGTCTAAAGGGTATTAGCGGCATAGCATGACGCTTGTTTGTATGGGAATAGTAGATCAAAATAAATTAGGTCATCGAATTATACAAAGCTCTTAATCCATTAAATTTTTAAAGTTTGCGTCTTAATTATGATGTGTTAAGTATAAAGTGTATTAAATTCTGTTGAAGTGTCTGATGGATGATATTATTTTGCACCCTACTAACGAGACTTCGTTATGTAATATTTCGTTATTGTTTATAAGAGTTAGTTGCGAAAATGCTAAAGAATGGAGGGAAACAACTGCAAGAAAGGATGTAAAGTCTTATCAGAGGATATAAGAAGAGGAAAATATGCCCAAAGATCGGGTCACAGCTTTATTATGTAGCATATACAAAAAGGATAGATTGGCATGTAAAAATTACAGAGTGTTGCTTAGTTGGATAATTTTCACAAGATTTTAGCCAGAATTAACTAGATTTTCTGATAATAAACAAGGTGAGTACCAGGCCGGTTTTAGTTACAATAAAAGAAAAGCAGACTATGTGCTATGAATAAAAGGTAACCATCGAAATCGCATTTGTTATAGATTGTTCATTGGTTATAGATTTTAAATAGGTGTGTGAGAATTTGTAACGATAATACTACCAAAGAAAATTGAAATATCCACAAGGAATCTACGTTCCTGTAGTTGGCTGTATACCATATATTAAAAAATTTATTAAAAATCCTTTGTAAAAGGTATATATTAAAAACCCAAATGGGCTAAGTTAAACAGATAAAACGTTTGTCAGAATTGAAATACTATTATAAAAATAATGCTTCAATCAACCATGATAGCTTATCGTCTATGCTTCGCCGAGCTCAGTCCCTCAAGTGTGAATTCGTCTTGTCTTAAACTATGAGTTAAACCATAAACCCTTAGCTGGTAGCAAATAAAACAATTGCTAAAACAACCCTGCCAGTGCTTTACATTAAATAAGTTCGAACGATACTTATGGCATCATGATATCGATGTGCTGCTTGTTAGGTACTAAATATCTGTGTCCTCCCAATGAAGTAGTTGGGTCCTCCTGACAGCTGCAGTTAGGTCCTCCAGAACATGTTATTCCATATATTGTCCAGTAAATATCCCATAAAGCCAATAAAACCAATAAACTTCTGGAAATCTTCCATAAAGCCAATAATCTCTCCAATACAGCCAACAAATTCTCCAATAATGCCAATAAACTAAAATGCAATAATAGCCTGTATTAGAGAAACATCAAAGGGGGTTTAACTTCTTTACATTTTACAAAATTACAATGAAACAAATAGCAGATGGCAAGGATAAAATGAAATAGAATTACTATTTAACTTAGCTAAATTTCTTTCTAAATTTCTAAATCATTCTTCTACTCATTGCGTCAAGTAAGGACGTTAAATATACGAAGACGATTGCGTTTCGATTTATTTCATGTCTCTTACCACTCCCTAACACGTGTTTCTGGGTCTACCAGTCATCAAAGTTTGTAAGAAGATTCAAACTAAAACAAAACGTACCGACTACGGATTAAATCGAAACATAATCGTTTTCTTATATTTATTGTCCTTACTCGACGCAATGAGTACATGAATGATGATAATTTATAGGGGTATTCATAGTGGAATACAAATATTCCCAGCATCACTCTGCATCGCTTGATTAAGCTTGGGTATACCGTTTACTTTAATTGCTATCGACATATTTAACTTCATCTTTCATTAGAGGTCTCTAGTAGCATACTCTGGTAATTATTTTTCTATAATTGTCAGATTAGTCGGTGCGTTTTGATTTAGTTTGAGTTTTCTTACAAACTCTTTCTATCGTATTAAGTGCTTCTATCATCTCTTTCGCTTCTAGCTATGATATTAACATCATCTGCAAAGTCAATATTTGAACACTTTTTGTTATTATTGTTCCTTTGGTTTTGATTTTGGCTCTCTAATTATTTTCTCTAATGTGATACTGAATAGAATATAGAATAGTGCATCTCCTTGTCGTAGGCCCGTTCTCACATGGATTGTATCTGTTCGCGTGTGCGTTTTGGATTCGAATTTTTGGTTATACTTTAAGTGTTTCTTTTAATATATCAATGAGTTAAGTTGGAAAATTAAATTTTTTTATAGTCACACAGATTTCAATTAAAGATATCTCATTTACAAATTTAACTGAGAGCTAACGGCAACAATGCTAAATATCGGGAGCAAAATCTTACCGGGGTCGTTTTTATTGTGTATGCTTCGACAATGTAAATAAGTAAAATATAGGAAATAATATCATAACATTTGCCCACGTAACAATATAAATTGTGCATACCGGTTCGTTTTTCGAACGTATAGTTGGACCAGTTCAGTTAAATATTTTAAAGCATCGGTAAACTTATCAACATTTCGCTTGGCTATATATTTACGTCCTTGGAAAAAATAGTAATGAGATGATATACTTGATTCGTTTCACATTCTTATATGTCCAGAGGCGGGGTGTGTTCTGTTTCTTGTGCATGTGACTTTCTTTTATATATTTTTTAAATAGACTTTATTATTATTTATTAATTTTAAAATAGTTATTGTGGTAAGTAAACAACAAATACATAGCAGAATATTATGATTGATGTTTATTCTTTTTAAAACATTAAGATGGATGACGTAGCGGGTCCAAGCAATGTACAAATAAAAAGAAAGTTTATGTCGGTAGAAGAAAAGCAGATTGTCTGTAGAGTGTATAAAAAATTAAAAAATACACTTCGTACAGTAGAAGCTTTAGCTCAGTGTTCATTTTTAACGGGAGTATCCGTGTCGACAATAGAACGCATTGTACGTGAAAAAAGGTGACTGGGATTGTGCAAGCTCCAAAAGTACATTATCGTGGTCGAAAAAAATTAAATTGGAAGAGTACCAGAAAAATTTTGTACGCTCCACTATTCATTCTTTCTTTTTTGAAAAAAAGCGCCAACCCTCGAATCCATTAGGACAAAGGTAATGGAGAATGGTATAGACGCCGAAATGCAAGAACTCAGGACAATATTGCTGCTGTAAGAGCCAGTGTAGCGAAGAATGCAAATGTTTCCGTAAATCGTCGTTCTCAAGAACTTGGACTCACCAAAATGACAACTTTGCGAATTCTGACAAAAACTAAAGCCACTTGACTATCATAAGCATCGTTTTTTGGCTAATTGGGCTCTAGAAAAACTCGAAAATGATTTTTTTAAAAAAATAATCTTTTCCGATAAAGCTCATTTTTGGTTAAAAGGCTTTGTGAATAAGGAAAATTGTCATTTTTGAAGTGAAAATAATCCACATGAGATTCTTGAGAGGCCTTTGCATCCAGAAAAAGTCACTGTCTGGTGTGGTTTATGGCATGGTGGCATCATAAGACCTTATTTTTTCGAACATGGTGTAACAGTCAACGGTGAAAGGTATCGAACGATGATAACGGATTTTTTGTCTCCTCAGTTGGATAAAATGGATTTGAATGGCATATTTTTCCAACAGGTTGATGCCATATGTTACACTACTGCCCCAACCATTGATTTATTAAAGGAAATTCTCGAAAAGTTCCCAGAAATATTGATTTCTCTTGATGCCAGAGATCCCAGGAGAATTCAGCAACTTCGACCAGATGCTTGGCCTCCAAGAAGCTGTGATTTAACACCGTTGGATTATTTTTTATGGAGCTATGTTAAGTCATAGGTCTATGTGAACAAACCAGAATCTATTGCAGATTTGAAGAGGAACATAGGGCACACCATTTGTGAGATTAATGCATATATTTTACATAAAGAGAACGAAAATTAGGTCCATCGGATTCGCTCCTGCAAACGTAGTTGCGGTGGACATCTGAATGATGTGTTATTCGGAACATCATTGTTAACTATTATATTTTGCAGTAATTTTTTTTTTTTGACTTACAGTAATTTTTACCATTTTCGTTAAAAAAACATCAGGACATTCTTATTGGGAGACCTCTTACAATACTCAAAAAATCTAATTTAGTCAAAACAATTACGGAGTATATAGCTGAGCACAAGACTCACACTATGTATGCCAAACCATTACCATACAATCAATATTGTAACCCCAAGGCTCCAAAACCACCAAACACCCTCTACCAAACTTCAACGTCCATCTACTCATCAATATCTTGCAAAATTAATAGGTTTTGATTGGCTTTGATAATGAAAGTGCCGAGATTAACTTTAACGACAGAGCCGACCGCTCGCCGCAGCAATTATTAATGAAAGGCAAAAATCAAACAACGAAGGCCTTTCCGACGACACTTAAAATGCTAAAATATTCACCGCCGATGAAGCCGCTCTCGAGCTGGGACGGCTCCGTCAATATTTGTTCCAGAAATTATCCGACGAAACATGGAAAAATGTGCCGGAAGTAATAATGTTTGATGTTACAATGTAATAGACCAATTTTACTGATAAGACAGAAGTTAATGGAATATTCAATATCGGCAAAACTCGACGAGTATAGTAAGTTTATTAATAATGGAATTGGTGACTAATCGAAAATTAAAACGCCTAAAAAAGAGAATGCGAGCGATGTGCATTATATATTTCAGTAATATGACTTTTACGATTTAAAGAGAGAATAGCCAAAAAAGAGATCTGGAAAAGGAGACAAAAATTTGACATTAACAAACTAGAAGAATCGGACATTGCAAATGTATACAGACAGCACATAGAAGATCAAATACGGACACAAAACTTAGAAAAAGACATTAACCAACTATGGGCAAATATACGAGACATTGTGTTACAGAAATCGGTTAAAATGTTGGGCAAAACCAAGTCAGAAAAAGAAATCATTGGTTTGATCATGAATGCGAAATGGCTGCAAATAGAAAGAACGCAACAAATCAAAAAACCATCAACGCAGGTTGTACATCATCATCATCATCATCATCATCATTATCATCATCATCATCATTCCTCAACCTCTTGCATCCACTGTTGGATATAGGTCTCCTTCATGTTCTTGCACTGTTCTCTATCTTGCGCCTTCTGTATCCAATTTCCGACTGTTTTTTTCAAGTCGTCCATCCATCTTTTTGGTGGTCTGCCTCGGTGTCTTTTGTCTTCTCTAGGTCTCCATTCTATGATTCTTTTGGTCCACCTATTATCATTTAAACGTGCTATATGTCCAGCCCATCTCCATTTAGCTTGTGCAATTTTTTCTATGACATATGTCACTTTAGTCCTCTCTCTCTCACTATCCTATTTGGTACCATATCTCTTCTAGTTATTCCCAACATTACTCTTTCCATTTTTCTTTGGGTTACTCTCAATTTATTTGCAGAATGTTTGGTTAAAGTTATTGTTTCGGAACCATATGTTATTACTGGCAGTATGCATTGTTATAAACATTTTTCTTCAAGCAAATCGGTAGCGTTCCTTTTAGAATATCTCGCATCTTGCCAAATGCTGCCCATCCCAAGCCTATGCGACGCTGGATCTCACAAGTTTGATTGTCTTTTCCTATTCTAATTTCATGCCCTAAATAGATATAGCTAAAGACCTGATGTACTTCGTTCCAATCTACCCTCATAACATCACTTGGAACTAAATTGGTCATGTATTTTGTTTTTCAAAGTTTATGTTCAGGCCTATTTGTTCTATTGCCTGTTTTAGTTCTTCCATCATTTTGTGAGTTTCATTTAACTCTTGGCTATAATAACAATATCATCTGCAAAGCGCAAGTAGCTTAACTATTCACCATCAATATTTATTCCCCTTTTAGCCCAATCTAGTTTTTTAAAAGGCATATTCCAGAGCTGAAGTGAATAGTTGGGGGGAGATAGTGTCGCCCTGTCTAATTCCTCGCTCAATTCTATATTTATCGGTAAAGTCATGGAGTTTAACAGATGCGTTGCGACAAACTGATTTAATACTGTGACATCTTTCACATATCTTTTATGTGTTGTTATGAAGAAATCTATTTCATTTTTTACGTTTCCATTTGTGGAAATGTGGCTTCTTTTGGAAAAAGCTATTCATCAAATATAACGGATGGTCATGAAGAAAATTTAATAGTGTCTTGCCTTTCTCATTTCGACCTTCCAAACCGTGTTTTTCTATTGCCGTCTTGGCATCATCAATTTGAGTTCCTACCTTGGCATTGAAATCCCCTATAAGAAAAGTAAAATGACATTTTGTTTCCGATAATATTGCTAAATCTTCATAGAAGTTTTCGATTTCTTCTTCTTCATGTGCTGATGTTCGAGCATAACATTGTACAACTTTCATTTTGTATCTATTATTCAGTTAAATTATTATGTATATCACTCTCTCTGATATTTGCTTAATATCCAATATACTGTGTACATGTTTTTTATGGATGAGCAGACCAATGCCACCATTTGAGTTTTCCAGGTTGCCATTTGTGTATAGCATGTGACCTGATTTCAAGGTTAGAAGTTGTTCTTCACGCTTCCGTCTAATTTTGCAAAGTCCTATTATGTCCCATTGTATACTACTTAGCTCTTCTTCGAGTTCTAGGAGTTTATCGTCTGTTGATAGTGTTCTTACATTGTATGTTAGTAGTTTAAATAGTCTGATGTGTTTTCTATGTGTGTGGAAGTTTTGATACGTCAATTTTCTATCCCCCCCAGAATCCTTGGGACTGACCAAGTTGTTCTCGGTGCAAGATTCTGAACGATTCGTTCTACTTGCCTGGGGTATTCTAGTTTTGAACCTTGACATTTTATTGAGGGTTTTTTGGCGATTAAAACACCACGCTTGCCAAAACGTGTTGGTGAGTTTGGTTGTACGCAGGTAGTACACGAAGAAAAAATAATTAAGTTATTCAGTAACTATTTTGACCGATTTACCCATTCAATCTACTTCAAAAGACCCAGCTCACTTAACAAGTGAATACGAACTTTCCTTACCTAGCTTATCACAGTCAAAACATCTTACATTTGTCATTTTTCAATTTTTATTTATCTTACATTTTCTTCACAATTTCTACTAAAAGCTGTGAAACGTGGTGCGACTCAAACAAAAAATCCGTGGAATAAAATCTCTGCTGGAGCTGAAATAATCACACAAGAAGACGTACTGCAACGACTGATAGATAACACTAACAAAAGCTCTGTCAAAATTAAAATATGTGAGCCGACGAATACGCAAAACCAAAAAGAGAACAATCCAAGCAAATTAAAGTGAATAAACGTAAGGACATTAGTTCGGAAGAAAGTGACCAATCTTGGGAAAGTGATAGTAGTGATGAAAGAATTACAGAATTTGATGACATGAGTGAAAATAATTTGGAAGAAGTTGATCGTAATGAAGCAGACGTTGTTCGTTTCGGAAGAGAAAACTAAAGAGCATGGCATTGTAGCATGTTCAATTTCATTGATTTTGTGGTATATATTGAAATCTCCTCGTGTATTATGAAATATATGGAAATCGCCGTATATATGTTTAAAAAATAAAACGAAGAATTTTTTCCATGTTTGTTAGTTCGTATCTTTCAAGTTAAAATACGCAAAGTGTTTTCAATAATTGTATTTGCATTGCTAGATGTTAAAATAAACCATTTTAGAGTTGTTTATTATTTTAACTTTGTAGAAGTGGAATCTTTTACGTTTTAATTTCGTTGTGTTTTGTTATGTCAGCTTTTGGTTTGTTTTCATTTATATGAACGAATTTTTAGGTTCGTCATATCGTCATTCATACTTGGGTCGTCGTAATGTCAGGTATGGATCCGAATTTGGCCCTTTTTGTGGAAATAAGTAGCAGTAGTGGTGGATTTTTGTCTAGTATGAAGTCACCGGCATTGATTTGCCAAGGTTAGTAAAGTTTTCGCTCGATGTAATGTGTCATTTTGGAAAGAGTAACCACTGTTCCGTTTTTTTTTTGAAGATTTTAAGATGTTTGAAAAGTCTAGTTTCTGTTGAAAAGTTGAACAAGTTTAGTTCCTTTTTTGAGAGTTCCCGTTTTTCCAAGTGTACTAGTTCCAGCTCCCAATGGATAAAGCTCTTCGCTGATGATGTCCGGATAGATACTCCAGAGATGTAACAAGTTTTTTTTTCATTAAGTGGAAATATGTGAATAAAGGTAACTGTTTATTGTTTGTTTAATTTCAAAGTGAAGACAGATATTTTTTTTAGAACAATAATTGCTTTCGTTAAAATTTAGAAATTGTAACATTTAAAAATTGTAATGCGGTAACATTTGTAAGTTTTATGTAGTATCTCCAACTCCTGGTGTTTGTAAAAGGATAACACACGTAAGTTTTTTGTATTCTAGTATTTCTCCATGTTGTAACTGTTTGTGGTGACACAAAAATAAATGTTAAATTCTGTTTTCTTAACATTTTATTTATTTTTTTGCTTACCCTTTTTTGAGTTTTATTTGAAAAAGGTATGTTTTTGATGTTTTATAATTATTTCCCTAGTTACAACTAGTGGTTGTAATAGGTATAATTAGGCACCTTAAGTGGCGCCTTATATTAAATTCCTTAAGGTGTTTCCTGTTTATTTTTATTTTGTTTATCCCAAGAGATGAATAACCCCTTTATTTCATTTTCTTGTAGTTGCCCCATTCTAACCCCCTTATCTTTTACTTATCCACGACCCCAGCTCTCCTACCAAACCCTAAGTGCCGTTCGCACAAGTAGCGCTTATTTTGCTTGCCTTATCTTCACCCTCAATAGTTTCTTCCCCCAATTTTCTACCCCTTGTAATAATGCCCCCTGTGGTAGGCAAAATATCTTCGTTACAGCATGAGTAAAGATGATTTGGAAGAGAGCAACACGAAAAATAACAGTAAATGTGTTACACTAAATAAAGGCGATTTTGTAGTGGCTAACTTCTATGGAAAAAAGAAACTTTATAAATATGTTTACCTCATTAACGAAGTTTATTATGAAGGAGCTATAAAAAAAATTTTTACAAAACAGTACAATTTTTCATACAAAAATTTATCTATTGATTTTTTAGGTCGCACTTACCCCATCTTACTTTATTTGCTATGCTATGCTGTTTTAGCTGCCGTAAACAAAGTTATTATTGTCAATATAATCGCCTACGTTTAATAATCGGACTGGTTAATGAAAGAGGAAGAAGAAGAATAATT
Source organism: Diabrotica balteata (assembly GCA_918026665.1). NCBI lineage: Eukaryota > Metazoa > Arthropoda > Insecta > Coleoptera > Chrysomelidae > Diabrotica > Diabrotica balteata. The sequence goes on along the minus strand of CAKJVB030000070.1, from coordinate 45,328 downwards.
TCTATTCTTTGATGTATACATCAGACACAAAGTATAAGTCGTTGAATGTAGCAATGCTGCTGAACACATTTCCATTGATCTTGCCTTGTATAAAATCAGATCACACAACAAATAAAACCTTATTACCATTTTTTCTCTCATATCATATCCGATATTTTAACGCGAATCGTTGACATTCCACACACGCTCAGAATAAAAATAACACAACGGAGGTGCGAAGCTACAGTATTTTAGCTGTTTTATTAAAAAAAACTTTTAATAAACGACTGACAAATGAAAAGTTCTCGCTTCCCGCTAATTAAGGAATGTTTGTTTTTGGTACGTTGGCGATAAATAAGTCTGTAATTATCTTGTCCCAAACGGTTTCCATTCGGTTTTTCGATTTGAAGACTGACATACTCGTTGATGGGCACGTCGTAGTTGAACAGAGACGGATTAGAAACATCTGTTTCGAGGGTGTAATAGCAGAAACGTTTAAAATGTCACAGATTAATTAGTAGTTAGTTATATGTGGAATACTACTAATCTGCTGTTTAAAAATAAATATTTTGTTATAAAAATTAACAGAAATTACGTTCTTATTTCAGCATAATATAGACAGTGTGCAAATTTTAAAAAAAGAGCTATATCTCACGAATAAAAGCTAATATCGAAAAATATTTTTGTTGATTCTGTTAATGACCCTGTATAATTATTGTTTAATATTTATTTAATTTTTTTTAAACCTATTCTCTATCCTTCCTCCTTGTTTCCTCCTTGTTTCCTTGTTTCCTGATGTCATCTTTCCACCTCATCTGTGGTCTGCCTCTTGATCTCTTTGCATTGTATGGACGCCACTTTCCGATGGCATTGTTCCATCGTCCGTCTTGGAGACGTTCATTATGTCCAGCCCATTTCCATTTCAGTTTTTCTGCTTGTTTCTATCGCGTCTACTGTCTTTGTTCTGGTTCTTATCCAATGGTTACGTTTTCTATCTTTAAGTGATATACCCAAAAATTTGTCTCTCCATCGCTCTTTGTGCCTTCCTTATTCTATCCAAATTGGCCTGTGTAAATGTCCATGTCTGTGCTCCGTAGGTGAGCACCGGTATTATACAGGAGTTATATACCTTGCTTTGTAAGTATAGAGGATTGTTTGATTTTTTTAGAACGTAAGAAAGTTTGCCGAACGCTGCCCATCCCATTCTTACTCGTCTCGATATTTCGGCTGTTTGTTTTTGTCTGTTAGTAGGTAGATAGTGTTCCTTCTGGAGCGGAAGTGACGTCACACGTCGATCGTCAAGCGTACGTATCCTCATGGGCCAAGGCCACGCCCCCCTCGTGACGTAGGAACGTGCCTAGGGTCTCGAGGCCACGCCCCTCGACCAATGGTGACGTAGGAACGTACCTCGTGTCTCTAGACCACGCCCCTCGGCCAATGGTGGCGTAGGAACGTCCCCCCATGTCTTGCTGACCAATGGTGGACGTTCTCGTGACGTCGGAACGTGTCGTCGACCAATGGCAGCATAGCAGCGTCAGTGGTGGGAATAGCAACACCCCCAGCGACCAATGACAGCTCAGAATTTGAATAAACATCATAGAAATGGCGGTCTAGCGATGAGGAACCAATGGTGACATAGTAACGCCCTCCTCGTGACGTCGGAACGTGTCGTTGACCAATGACAGCATAGCAGCGTCAGTGGTGGGAATATCAGGCCAATGGTGGCATAGTAACGCCCTCCTCGTGACGTCGGAACGTGTCGTCGACCAATGACAGCATAGCAGCGTCAGTGGTGGGAATATCAGGCCAATGGTGGCATAGTAACGCCCTCCTCGTGACGTCGGAACGTGTCGTCGACCAATGACAGCATAGCAGCGTCAGTGGTGGGAATAGCAGACCAATGGTGGCATAGGAACGTCCCCCAATGGCCTGCTGGCCAATGGAGGACGTCCTCGTGACGTCGGAACGTGTCGTTGACCAATGGCAACATAGCAGCGTCAGTGGTGGGAATAGCAACACCCCCAGCGACCAATGACAGCTTAGAATTTGAATAAACAACATAGAAATGGCGGTATAGCGATGAGGGACCAATGGTGTCATAGTAACACCCTCCTCGTGACGTTAGAACGTTTTTCTCGACCAATGATGCCACTGAAACGTGTCCTCAACCAATGGCGGACATCCTCGTGACGTTGGAGGCCAATGGTGTGCATCAACGGCCAATGAGAAAGACGTGCATCGACTAATGGTGGAGTCGTACCACAATATTAACGAAAAGACGCCCCCAGTCCCCCCCATTCCCCCCGAAAAGACGTTCCCAGTCCCCCCATTCCTCCCGAAAAGACGCCCCCCCAATAATAACGAAGCTACACGTCCAACGTAACCAATGAGAACGATGTACAATCGCTGGTCGGTGACTGCGTTCTATGAATTGACAAAGAGAAGAAGACGAATGACAGACAAAGAGAGCAATTTTTCCTCGTATTTTTTTGTAATTAAAACCTACAACCATTAGCGTAAAACTTCTAAATTTTTTCAATTTATATTTTACGAGTTACCTCGTATATATTTTATCGATTACCATAATAACAAAAATTCGTTTATTTTTCAATTTATACTTTACATGATCAGTTGAATGCTACTGAGAATAATGACATCACCCGGATACGCCGGCTATTAAAAATGTCTCACGCGATCACGATATATAGCCGGAAACACGTGCACATTCCAATTCGATTATTTAATGTAAGATAAAATATATTCGCATGGAGGCAGGAAGCAGGTGCATAATCCGTTGTATTTAATAATTAAGCCCGGCATGTGATGCATAAATGAATAGTCTTACGAAATATTGCGCAACATAGTTTTAGCGTGGGAGAGGCAGTTGGATAAAGAGCAGATGCACTACATATCGTCAGTTCAATTCTGATCATCCTTCAGACAAGTTGTGTGTTTTGTGCAGCGTCAGCAATTATACAAAGTACCGTTCGGAGAAGTTCTGTGTTTGTGAAGTGCCGGCAATTATATATACAAAAGTAAGTTTTATAATACTTAACCTTTTTTATATCATTTAGAATTCATCATTATCTTTACTAATTTCCAATTCTTAATAATTTTTCTGATTTAAACATTTTATTCAAATTACTTGGTTATATTCTCCGTTCTAAAAAAAAAAAAAAATGTTTGTAAATAGTGCGGTATTTGTAATTTTTTGTTTCTATGAAAGTTTTGTTAGTTAAAACTATTTCATTGTTAAATTAAAAAATATACATATTATAATAGATAGAATTTTTGTAAAATAATATTGCTACTCAAAGATATTTCACTGTTAAATTAAGAAATTGCTAGTCAAAGATATGTTACTGTTAAATTAAGAAAATATATATTGTTGCAGATGGACCTAAAAAAGATTAATGCATCCTCTCTGCTTACAGAGAAGACAATCAAGCCAATTAGAAAGCTAAACAGCCTACCCGTAGGAGTACCCCAGAAGATAATTGCGGCAAGAGAAGTCGATACGAAATTTGGGAAATCCATCCTTATTGAATTAGAAAAGGAGGTGACGTTCTTGCCGCAAAGGGTGGTTGAACTCTACAGGCCGCATTTGGAACATTTCAGCGAGGGAAAGTACAGCTTGGTGTTCCGAGGAAACGTTGCCACTGGAAAGGTGCAGCCAGCCGCCTCGTTTGAAATAATAGAAAATTAGAGGATAAAAAAAATATTGGTGAGTTTTTCATTTATTGATTTATTGCTTTTTACTTAATCATGAGTAACATTGGTGATCTTAGTAATGACATTGTACAACATTTAATTAAAGCGCGTGATGTTTTGTTTCGAAATTATACACCGCGAGAAGCGAATATTTGGTTAAATCACATTAAAAGGCATTTGACTTTGTTTACTAAAGCGATTCGGTGTGGGGACTTGGAATTAGCTAAATTACGGCAACTACAGACAAACGCGGGGCATTTAAAGACAATTAAATCGGAAATTCAAAATTTCGGTCTTCGCGTGGGTGGTGGAATTACTAAACATCGTCGGGTTAAATGGGAAGATGTAAATTCCGCATTCAAGAGTAGAATCAGAACAGGTATAATTATTAATCTAGGACACAAAGATTTAATGCAATTTTTCGGAGATTGTTTTAAGTTATTTAGAATTCGAATTAAAAACATTTTAAAAAAATTAAATATGATAAAATGTAATATGACATTATGTGGAGAATTTATTAGAAAATCAAATCAAGGAGGTGATATTAACCAATTTAAATATTTTAATACCAAAAACGAAGCCATAGACGCAGGAACGGACTTGGTTTTATGGTTTCACACAAACATAGTTGATAAATTAATGTCTAAGCTATCGGAATTTGAAGAAACGGGATCAGGGTGGGCTTTGAAAAAAATAGTTTCTTTAGAAGTCAATATAAATAAATATGAAGTGGGAAATGGAGCTTCGTCGTTCATTAGACTACCAGAACAAATCCAAAAGAAGCACGCATGTATTAATATCAAAAACGATGATGAAGCATGCTTTTTTTGGAGCATAGTTTCAGCGATTTATCCAGCTAAATGCAGTTCAGATCGTACATCTTCATATCCACATTATGCGACTGTCTTAAATATCGATGGGCTAGAGACACCTATGACTATAAAGGGTATTTCAAAATTTGAAAAGTTAAATAATATTTCTGTAAACGTGTACGGGTTAGAAATGAATGTTGCTAAAGAGAGAACATTTTACGTAACAACGCCGGTAAGGCTATGCAAAACCAAATTAACTAAACATGTAAATTTATTGATTGTACAAGATAAATATTTTCCAAAATTGAATGACTACGAAGCACCTATGGCTCACGATGAATCTGTAGAAATTAAGTATCATTATTGCATGATTAAAGATATGTCTCGACTTATGTCCAGGCAGTTAAGTAAGAACCGTAATAAAAAATTTTTATGTGATAGGTGTTTGAATTATTTTAGTAGTTTTGACAGATTAAATGATCATGCAAAATACTGTGAGAAAATTAATGAATGTAAAGTTTCTTTTCCATCATATCAGAATGTTGAATTTAAAAATCATATTTATAAACAAACAACTCCTTTTGTAGTCTATGCCGATTTTGAGTCAATGTTGAACAAAGTTAAAAACAGTCCATTAAAATGCAAAACAATTAAGTATCAGCAGCATAAAGCCTTTAGTGCAGGTTATTACGTAAAATGCTCTTACGATGAATCTCTGTCGTTTTACCGAAGTTACGCAGGTGAAGATTGCATGGAGTGGTTTGCCAAGGAAATGACGTTGTTGGCGGCATTTGTGCAAGGAAAAATTAAAGATATTGTACCTATGAATGTCGCACCCAGTTTTAATGCATCTAATTGTCACATTTGCGAAAAAACGTTTTCAGATAAGGATGTAATTGTTCGTGATCATGATCATTTTACCGGAGATTTTCGAGGATTCGCACACCAAGTGTGTAACTTAAATTTCAAAAAACTTTTCGTTGTCCCAATTTTTTTTCATAATCTTAGCGGTTACGATTCGCATATGATGATTAGAGATCTTGCGAAAAATGGTAGTATCAGCTTACTACCAATAAATAAGGAAAAGTATATTTCATTTACAATATACGATTCTGAGGTCAGTATTAAGTTGAGGTTCGTTGATTCACTGAGATTTTTAAATTCATCATTGGACAAGTTGGCTGCCACATTGCAACCTGAGGATTTAAGATATTTAGCTAGCGAATTTCCAAATACCACTCCCGAACAAATGGAATTATTGAAACGAAAAGGCATATTCCCATACGAATATATTGAGTCTTTCAATAAATTGAATGAAACGCAACTACCATCAATTGATAAATTTTACAGCTCATTATCGGGTGAACACATCTCCAAAAATATGTATCATCATGCTCAGAATGTTTGGCAGTCATTCGGTATTAAAAATATTTTGGAATATAGTATGTTGTACATGAAAACTGATATTATGTTATTGACTTGCATTTTTGAAAATTTTCGACAAAAATGTCGAAGTACATACAGTCTTGATCCTGCATGGTACTATACCATGCCGGGATTTTCTTGGGATGCAATGCTTAAATATACTGGATGTAAACTTGAACTGCTGAATGATATCGATAAAATCATGTTTATTGAGAAAGCTATCCGAGGTGGTATAAGTCAAGTAAGTAATCGGTATTCTGAGGCAAATAACAAATACATGCATAATTATGATCCATCAAAGCCTAGTAAATATGTGCTATATTTAGATGTCAACAATTTGTATGGTTGGGCAATGTCTCAATTCTTACCATATGGGGGTTTCGAGTGGGTCGATACCAATATTGATGTCTTGTCTATTCCTGACGATGGAGATACAGGATACATACTACAAGTAGATTTGGAATACCCAGAACACTTACATGACTTACATCGAGATTTACCGTTTTGTTGCGAACATCGTGTGCCACCAAGAAGTAAGCTTCCAAAACTTATGACCACCTTGTACCATAAAAAAGAGTACACCTTGCACTATCGCAATCTAAAACAAGCTCTGAATGCAGGACTCAAACTAACAAAAATCCATAAAGTGTTGAAATTCAAACAGAGCGCTTGGCTTAAGCCATATATCGATCTTAATACAAAATTGCGAACTGCAGCAACAACGGCATTTGAGAAAGATCTTTTTAAGTTGGCCAACAACGCCATATTTGGTAAAACGATGGAAAACATTAGGAAACATCGCATTGTAAAACTTGTATCAAAATGGGATGGAAGATATGGAGCCAAAAATTTGATTGCTAGTCCAAGATTTCATAATAGAACTGTGTTTAATGAAAATTTAATGGCAATCGAACTTAACAAAACAGAGCTCATTTTCAACAAACCATTGTACATCGGCATGTCAATTTTAGATATATCCAAAGTGTGTATGTACGATTTTCATTATAACTTTATGCTGCCATATATGGGAGTTGAAAATTGTAAGCTAATGTATGGGGACACTGACAGTTTTATCTATGAATTAAAATGTGATGACGTTTACAGAGATGTTATTAAAGCAAATTTATCCAAATTCGATACATCAGACTATTCTGAGAATAATATTTATGGAATACCTCAAGTCAACAAAAAAGTTCTCGGAATGATGAAAGATGAGGCAAACGGTCGCATTATGACTCATTTTGTCGGACTTAGATCTAAAATGTATTCGTTTAAGATTAGTACGACGGATGAGGATCGAAATGCATTGTGGGATAAATACAAGAATAATATGGATGATGCAAATATTGAAAGACTTGCAAATAATTTAGGCGTCACAAAAAAATCTAAGGGTGTAAAATATTCAACGGTAAAAAATGACATTACTTTCGATGATTATGTTAAGTGTTTAAACGAATTTACAACTAAAAGTGTTTCCCAATCAACGTTTCGTTCCTACGCCCATGATCTTTTTACAATAACACAAGACAAAATTGCATTAAGTCCGTATGACGATAAACGTTACTTGCAACAAAATTCTCATGACACTTTACCTTGGGGTCATTATGAAACCACAATGATTGAGTAAAAACAAAAATTAATAAATGAAAACATAACCAATTTTTTTATAGCTTTATCAATCTCCACACGAAAATGGACTGGCTATTTGTTAAATGAATATGTAGAATGATAATTGTAATTTGGTGAAAATCAACATTTGTAATTATTATAAGTAGAAAATAAAAACTCTAAAAAATATACATTGTTTTCCTGTAATTTTAAGTCTCAGCTTATCTTTTCCAGCGTTGTGAGACATTCAACGTGAAAATAAAAAAAGACATGTTTGCATAAATAGCATTTATTTTGATTATTACATAAAATCATTTACAACTTTAATTTTATAATAATATAAATATTCTCTTAAAGCATTACTTAACAAAGAGTCTGAGGAAATTTCGCAAAACGCAGTTAGAGCTTCAAGTGGTCCATATAAACTGCTTCTGCTGCAAAAGTTTGATTGTATCAAATCGATAACATTTCTATAATAAGCATAAAAGTGTAAATTATCCAATAACGATACACGATGACACACCAGACTGCTGTTTACTTCTAGGATTTGGTTGACATCACTTTCATCTAGATAGTATTCCAGACCATGCTTTTGAATAACAAGGAACTTGGTTGAATCATACACTATTTGTTTAATTTTACAATAGCCTCCACACTGAAACTCGATAGGATTGTAATCATCTTGAGAGGTGCTGTTAAAGAAATCGCAAATCTTCTGCTTAAAAATTCCGATTATATCATCCCACTCGAACGTGTTTAAACTAATTCTTGCATTCTTGTTGTGCTGACACAAAATAATGGCTGATGAGAAATGACGAGCTGGAGAAAGGCCAACTTTGATTATACAGTTGACAAGCGGAAAGGATGCTTCTAGTAAATAATATGGTTCATTTTTGGTTGCTTCTTCGAATTTCGCCAAAACTCTATCTAATTCAGCATCATAATCGATATCATCTGATGGTGAATCAGCAGCTACCACCATATCGTCTGATGAACTATAACCACTATCTTGAGAACTCATATTGATGAACTGGCAGGAACAACTGGGCATGAGCTTGCAGCATTTATGAAATTTATACTTTTTGTCACCCCCCACTCATTTAGTGTATATCTACGCGGTGTATGTAAAAGTAGATCCTAAATGATATCTTTAACGTTAATCCAACTATTATGGCTACTATCGAATCCCAACCATTGAACATACATCTTATTTCCACGTCTGCGCAGTACTTTCTCTACTAAATATATGTCTTTATTTTTTGTTTTCTGTAATTCTTCTTCGTAGAATGCTCCTTTGATAGGCGCTCCAGTCATATCTTCAATCAAGTATGTTGTGGGATTCGTTATTTTAATTTCAGTAATTTTAAACAGTTCTGTTGTCCAATTCGGTTTATATCCCTTATCGAAAATGTGTTTATTTTTACTAATGCGAACCACGTCACCAACTTTCAATTTTCTTGGACCGGCAATTTTCAAGTGAGTATAATATTTTCGTAAAATTTCATTTTCGTTAGATTTATTAACATCAATAGGTCTAAGTCGAATTTTGCTGTGTTTCGTGTTGTTGTACTCTTTTGTAATTTGAGGCAAGATATCAATCCATTTGTAAGTTCCATTAAGACTGAAATACTTGTAAAGTTTTTCCTTCAATGTTCGAATAACACGTTCACATATGGCTGCTTTTTTAACACTAAAGGTATTATAGTGATTAATACTATGCTGTTTCATGAGATTTTGAAACTTGGAATTAAAAAATTCTGTGCCTTGGTCTGTTTGTAAATTTTTCGGACATCGTCGAGTATGAGCGAGAATATCCGAAAATGTTCGAGTAATTTCCTCACCTGTTTTCGTCTTTAATGGTCGAGTCCACACAAACTTTGAAAAACAATCAATTACAACAAGAATGAGCTTGTAAGATTTATTTTGACTGGCATAAGGCCTCATCTCAGCAAGGTCCATTTGCCACAAATCGTCTAGTCCTTTAATGATTGTTCGTCGACGAGGATAATTTTTTCGTGCAGGCTTGTGTAGCTCGTTAACTAGTTGTATCTTCTCCTCGGTAAATGCCATGTCTAGCTTCCAACGATTCGATTCTTTGAACTAACGCTAATTCGTTGTTCCGTTAGCTTTATAATGTAAGAGGTAATCTTCCATTACATTAAGACGCTCATCTAAATCATGTGATTTAAGATCCGCCGTTTTAATCTTTTTTTCTATTTCCAACGTTTTCATCATAATTTGTGCATTTTGGTTGGCGGCATCTGTAATATTCTTCGTCATTTCTTGTTTAAATATATCAAGATCATTTTTAAATTCATGCATTTGTTTTGATAAATCAGATATTTTCGAAGCAGTCATTTTATTCTCATCAGACAACTCGTTAACTTTTTTACTTAAATTAACTTCTATTTTACTAATGGAGTTTGAGATTTTTTGTTCGAGTTGAGTATCTTTTTGAATTCTATTTTTTTGTATCAAATTAATCTCTTTTCTTAGAAAAGTTTTCGCACGAACAATGCTGTCATCTACATATTTCTTATTGGAAAGATGATTACCTGCTACAGGAGGATCTCGTGTAATGTCTTTATGTACTTCATGTATCTGGTTTTGTAAATCCAAAATGGATTGCTTTAAGCCTTCACGTAGCTTTTTAACAACTTGTTCATTAGAACGGTAATGATGACGACCAAACTTGTCAACACTCATGTTGGAAATGATGTTCCAATAATCCAAACATTAATATATAATATCTGCTTCACGTAATTCGTTGATAATGGCAACAATTTCGTTATTGTGGGATGTGTTTCCTGCTTCTTGGGAAGCAACCAGCAATTTGAGTCTGTCGCATAGTTCGTTTGGATCATCCCAATATACATATTCAATAGGATTATCGTTGTAGATCAAATGAGAATTATCGACGAGCCCTGACCCTTTGGAGCTAGATGGTGAAGATAACGATGTTCGAGGAGACGTTGTCATCGATGATGAACGAGTCGTTTTTGCTAAACGAACAAGACCTTCGAAAGGTTGTCTCTTTAATGCAGTAGATCGAGTTTTCGGTGGCGATTTCTTTGTTGTTTCATCGGTAGGTTTAAATAGCGGTTTGATAATATGATGATATTTTTTCCCAGTTGCACCTTTAAGACGACCTTTGGAATCCAGATGAACTTCTGTACTATTTAATAAACTTTTATAGTGCTTTAAATCTGTATCATTATAATCTTCAGGGTTATCATAGAAAATTAGTTGGTATAGACCTGGCGTTCCCGGCACCCATCCTCCTTCCCCACTACCATCACTGATAACTTGTATACTACCTTTGTTTTTGTTAAAGTTTATTCGTCGTTTACCCAACATCCAGCCAATTTCATCATTGTAAATAGGTCCGTAGTTTTTATCAATTTTATTATCTTTCATCCAAAATTCTTTTATATACTTATGGCTCATTGGAGGATATTGCTCGATATATTCATCAATAGCCTCTTTCGAAACATTATTAGGATCAAATATGTCATGTTCGTTAACTTGATCGATTGATACTGCATCGGAAAATACATCATCATCTCTGGCTTCTTTTTTTATCTCTTCCTCCGTTTTCACCTCTTCTTTTTTAACGTGTCTAAGCTTGTTATTAATAGCATGATGCAACGTTTTTGACGATTGCGCAATATCTGTTAGAGGTTTAGCTATGGGCTTAAAGAGTTTATTTAGCGACTCA
>CAKJVB030000070.1:23572-33575 GCA_918026665.1 Diabrotica balteata | reverse complement strand
TAAACAAAGTTCTCTGATAGAAACTATCTTCAAGGTATTTATAGCAAGTCCAGAGTTTAAGGATTTCATGACACTATTGGTTCAGTATATCTTCAGATTTGTGAAAGCGTCTCTATTGGGGACATTTCCGGGTTTGGCTTAAAATTGATTTCTATTCTATTTTTAATATTTCTAATCCTCTTCCTATTACTACTTAAAACTAAACATTTGTCATCATTGTCCGGTTTATTTAGTAATTCTTCTTTCTCTACTCGTTGCTTGGCCTCTCCTTGGTTCTTTTTATGTTGCTCTGGTAGTTTTTTGAACACGCTATTTCCAACACCTTTTCTTCTTTATAGCACCATCTCCATTCCTTGCCGTCCACTGTGATTTTATTGTATCCTATTTGACCATTTTTCCATTTCCCTCATTTCTCTTGCTTTATCTCTTAAAGCTTCCATTTTCTCTTGCTCTCCTTTGTGAGATCCTCTGTAATCCATATTTTTTCGATCTTCACATTCTTAAGTTTGTATTTGTTGTATTTTGTCTTAAGATTGTTGTTTTTTCTTCTTCGCTTTCAAGTTCAATTAAGCATGTTTTTGTTCCTATTTTTTGTGCTCTTTTAATATTGGTTTTGACTCCAAGATGATTTTCTAATATAGTAGTCGTTCCCTCTTTCAATGTTTTTGGGTCTTCAGAGTCTATTTTTGATCCACTGATGATTATATTCTTTTTTCTTTGTCTAACCTTTCTAATGAGCGTTTTAGATCATTTAATTCATCCGTTATCTTTTTGTTATCGGTTTTGGTTAGTTCGTTTTCTCTTTTCAGTTCTTCTTTGTCTTTTGTCCATTCTTCCTTCACCCTTTCTATTTCCAGTTTTATACTTTTTATTTTTCGTTATTTGTTTTATCTCTTCTTTAACTTCATTTATATATCTTCTCATCTCCTTATTTTATTCCTTCATTTCTGTTTTCAGCTCTTTTATTTCCGTTTTAATCTCCTTATTTATTTCTTCTAGTAGTTTCTTTAGTTCTTCCATTTCGCGATTTTTTATGTTATCCTTTGGAGATGTTCTTAACGTGGCTTTGCTTCTTTTGAAGGCTTCCTCCTCGTCGAATGAGTTATCGTGTTCTGGCTTATTTCTTTTGCTGTTCATTCGATTTAGTTATTGTATTACATTTACTTTTAATTTATTATTTTAATTTAATTTAATTCTAATCCCAACTTTAATCAAATCTATTTTAAGGCCAGATCTGGATTTTTGTAATAAAATTATGTGTCTTTTATTTTAATCATTAATTTCTTGTCAGCACTAATTACTTTCTTATCTGCCAAAAAAAAACAAAAACAAAAAACGCGTAGGAATGCCTAAGCAGGTCGACCCTTCGAACATTCGCCAGAACCACTTTTTTAATCTTTCACTCAATTATTCATTTACTTTAGACTTGTTAAAATTATTAAAATAGTTCTATCTTACTTGTCTGATGGTATTTTCTTTATTAACTACTATCACCTGTATGCACTTAACTTTTGATACTTATTTTTGAACTCGGTTGAATTTTCTAACTTATAATTCCCGAATAATTTTAAGTTTATTACGAAGCGAAATTAAATGAACCTACTGTTGTCACTTGCAGGACCGTTTCAAATAGTTAAAAAATTAATAAACAGCCTACTAAAATAGAAATAACGCCTATTTAAGACGTAATCCATTACCGGCCCAAGGTACAAAGCACTCCTAGCATATGCTAATAATATAGATCTCATAAGAAACTCCCTCGTCCGCAAACATCTTCAATAAAGTGAAGAGAGCACGAAAAATTTTTCACTTAAAATCAACGAAATGAAAACCAGATACAAGCGAATCAACAAAAGAGACCAATTCAATAAATCTAGATAAAATATTAAAGTTAACAATCACAATTTCCAAAATATGGAACACTTTAAATATCTTATAAGATAAATTATCACGGTTAATAATAATGCCACTAAAAAATACAGAGAATAATTCAAACTTTAGACCTATTTTAATACATGGATGCGAATCATGGACAATGAGTAAAACAAGTAAGAAAGAATTACGAATATTTGAAAGAAAAATAATAAACATTTTTTTAACCTCATTATCATATCGCTACAAATCTGCATAGAATAAGAACACATACTAAATAAAGAAAGCTCTTATAACGATATTGTTCCGGAAAATAAATCCCTTAAGGTAGATCGGACACATGCATAGACGCCAAGATGTCAAACTTATAAAACTGTATGGAAGGAAGTTAGCACAGAAAAATGCTATATCTAAAAAAAATAACATTTCAGTTGATTACAGATTCGTGGAAAATCGATCAACTTAGCTCGAGCGCTACGTTATGATAATGATAAAGACAAAGAAGAAACAGTGACAAAAAGCAACAAACATGGACTAATGGAGTGAAGCTGCTTTAAAATCTTGATTGAGAGGATTAAAATGAAAGTATAAGAAATACAATGTACTTTCTTAGCAGTGTATTTTTACCTCTTTCAATAAAGTATGTTTATATGGACTTCTTATTTTTGTTATCATTCATACGCATTACAGTGTGTAACAGATATGTATACTAATAACTAAGTACCTGTTTTTGGTAGGTACGTGCTTCTCTAAAAATAGCTTTATAGATACAAAAGGATTTCATTATCAAATTGGATTTTGTTTCATATGCGAAATTTAATAATGTATTTTGTTAACGTGAGTATGTCTTTATACGTTTTATTTAAGAACCCTCTTAATAAAAACTTCTTTTATTTCATCTCTTGTTTTATGATATCTTGTATACAGCTTTTTTATTATTTTATTTCTAGTTGTATCTGTGTATTACATATAATTCTGGATAGACGGTATCTCGAAATATAGTGCTAAAATAGATATTTTTGTGTAAAAATGGGTAGTAGTGCACTAAAAAGGGAAGAATGCTTAATTTATCTAACAAGAATTATATCACTTCACGATCACTACATATTTCTGAATATTTTATTAGGGGTAATATGTAATCAATATAAGTGGAGGTAGTGTCAAATTTGCAATGATCTTTACTTTATAAGTAATAGCTTACTGACTGTACTTTACATGTTTAGTTCAAATAAATTAACCTTTTCCTTCAGAAAAGACCGATTTGGATGATAAAGTCAACTAAGAAAGTGTGATGAATCTTGTACCACCCCACATTCACATAGGTTAACCGGAGTCCTCCTGGCAGATTTAAGGAAGATAACTACCATCAGGAACTTTCTTTCGAGGGTTCAGATGTCGAGGAGCAACTTACTTTTTTTGTATATCCTGCAGATGTGTTATCTGCCAGTTTTTTCTTCGATTCTAGTCATAAAATGGGCTGGTATGCGTGGAGTTGATGTTACGAATCTAGACTTTGTTTCTTTCGTTCTCTAGCTACTTATCTTCGGATATTAGGTGGATTCATAGCTACGATATTGTAGAGCTTATGTATGGATGTGAGTCTTAATATAGGTACTCTGAATTTGACTGACTAATTTATAGCTAAATCTACGTATTAAGTATGTGTTGATGTCACCCATACTAGCAAGGTATATTCGGTAGAAGCATAGAGTTCAAGTCTACGTTTTAAGGGTGGAAGAATGTGCTCCCTATTTTTAGCTGACAAGTTTGCGGAGAATATTATTTTTTTGGTTCTCATGTCATTCTCATAGTAGTATTAGGTTTTCATTTAGTTTTAAACAAAGTTCTGTGAATAATAAAGTGTGAAAGAAACTATCTTCAAGGTATTTATAGCAAGTGCAGAGTTTAAGTATTTCTTGACACTATTGGTTCAGGTATATGTTCAGATTTATGAAAGCCTCTTTGTTAGGAACATTGAAGGAGCATACCTAACTTTTTCCGGGTGTGGCTTAAAATTGATTTAGATTCTTCTCTACTTCAGCAACAAAAGTTTTTGTTATGCAACAATAGATGTATCGTCTACATAATAAAAGTCCTACTATTAACCGGTATGGATTGTGTAAATGTTATACAGCGTAGGTGCGATTACGGTAACCCAAAGAAGACCGTTCTTCTACGTTCTCCATCTGCTATTCTTACCGTTGAGTGATACGAAAAATCTTATGGTGTGTAGGCATACACGGATAATACAAGTGAGTTTATTACCTAAGGGGATATCACATAGATTTTGAAAAAATGCCCTCTAATTTAAGGTGTCGTAAGCGGCATTGAGATTGACAAATACGACTCCTCATACCTGATATTTTTCATACCCGTCTTCGCTGTGTTGGACAAGATTTAGTATTTGTGATGTACACGATCTTCCCTGTCATATATAGCCACTTTTGTCTTTTAATTTGAGTTCTTCTTCTATTATCGGTTTATATTAAGGATCATAGCTGACAAAATAAATAGATATATTGGCCGATAGCTTTTGTGGTCGTTGGAGTTTTTGCCAGGTTAAAGCATAGTGATAACTTTGTCTTTGCTTTGCTTGTCTACAGACTTCAGTATTAGCCAATTGTAGTATTTTTGGTCAAAATTTTATAATTAGTTTTGTGCTCAGATCCTCAATCGGGAGCCGTAATATTGTTTATTTTATACGTGGATAGTGGATCCAAGCTCAACATAGTTAAATGGTTCCCGCAGTGACTAGTTTGAGTCCTCTCTCATTTTAAGTTTTTCTTTGCTTCTTTGCGGCACTTATTATGTAATCTTCTGCGATCAGTTTTTATACCAAATACCCTAGGTTTGGCCCTCTATGTGCTTATTGCACTAGAAATACGTCACATTTGTGTTAAGCATTTATGTCTGATAAGCTTAAGTAAAGTAGAGCGTATGTATAATACCCAGTTAAGTGACAATCATATTATTTATGTTAATGTAAAGTTAATATACTTTTTGCTTATATAATTACTCAAAGTAGTATTTGCTTTATTTATTACACCTTCCATCAGGCTTATGAATTGTCTTTATCTCTAGATATAGTTTACTTTATCTCTATAGAATAGTTGGTCCTAAAAAGGACCGATTTGACAAAACTCATATTGGACGAGTGATTGAAGAATTAACCAATTAATTAATTATTCATTACCCAAGGTACGCCCGATTGCGATGGTCTTATTAGTACTTAAATTTTCGTGAAGGCTTCTACGTTGAACTCCATAAAAAATGACAAAGTATTACTTTTGACTAAAAATCTAAATTTTACATACTGTTACTTTTAGACGATATTTCGAGTCAGATTTGTATAGTTATAAACTGTAGCCATGGACGTAATGACTGTAGCTAATATATAGACTCTTTGTAAAAAGTAAATGAGTTTGTAACATCGGTCACAACTCATATATGGATAATAAGGAAACAAACAGGTTAAAATAGGTGTACAAAATTTTAAGTACATATATATCGGCGCCATTGTTCAGGAGATAGATTTATCCCAGAGATCAAAGATTACATTCTTTACATGGATATTCTAGGTTCTATTTACTTATTTTGATTACTAAAAAGTATATTTTATAATAAAGGCCTTAAGCTGTCTTTAGATTCTATGAAATTTTTTTGGCATAGACTTTTAGTCATTCAGCCAGACTCAACATGGTACAAATAGTTGTTTGAGTTTATATTAATAAATATACAAAACAAAAGACAGGTAAACAGGGTCACTCTCTTCTCGCCTAGGGGCCCATCAAGGCATTTTTTAAAAAGACGTACAACACTAGGCCACGGTAAGAAAGGAATTTGACAATTGGGTTAGAAACAAAGGTTACGTTATTAACTAATGCATAATTATTTAGATGGTTATTTTACTATCCTTTAAAAACATAACTAAGGAATCACACACTGCTCTCGAGTCTAGTGATATCCATGAAAATTTAAACCTATGGATTTTGGCAAATTACAAAATACAGACATAATTCTGAATACCAACTTGGGACAAACAGTTTTCCCCTCCTCAACTTATTCAGTTACAATCTATAACGTGTAAACGCATAGTTGTTTTATTGTTAGATACAATGAATTTCCATCAAGTAACTTTCAGCAATGTGACAACAAATTGCTATATAACAGTACGAGGCAATATCATCATATTTGCGTTACATTAATATTTATGTGGCAATCAGCTGTAAAAGTCATTGCCGTTTTTCCGATCGTATCATATTTTAGCATAGTCACATAAGAATTCTTTTTAAGCAACTGTGTCATATTCTTCTGATTTATTTTGTTGACAATTATATTTAGCTTATTCGTTCACCTTTTTTAAAGCAGTCTGTTTAAATATTAGGGATTTATATAATCTTTTTGTTTATATAATTTGGTTATCGATTTTACTATTTTAGATAGAGTTTCATAATTATAGTTTTTTTTTTTTTATTTTTTCTATGGTAATACATATACATACCCAATTCGAAAGGGAGAAAACCAACGAGTTCTAAATTGAACATAGACATTATTCTCCATTTCTTCCTATATGTTATATAGAGATCATCGTCATCGTATAGTCGGAACGCAACAAGATTTTATTACCATTTCTTCCTTTTTGTCTCCTTATTCCTATTGCAAACTCAGCCACATAAATGGCGTTTTAAAAATATATGTCAATATTGCCGAAGTGCCTTTCCTAGAATACTTTTTTTAAGCCTAGTTCGTTTGATTACATGTAATTGATTTGATAGTCCTCAACAGATATATATTGATTGTAGGTAGGATAGCAGGTGTTGATAAATATGATGAGTCGGTAAGTAGTCTCATTATTCCTAAATCTGCGCCCTTCATCCGTGGACATCCTAAGCGCATTTTTTCTCTCGGGGCATCCTACCAATTTAACTTGGGAATGCAGTTAATGAGAGAGCCTTTGAATAAAGCCAGCGCAACTTTGGAGTTGAGATTTAGGTTCTTATACCTCGTTGCTATCTTTATATATGTGTTTGACCTTGGCATTAGTTTCGTTCAGTATTGGTTAGTACTCGGACCTTTGTAAGTCGGGAAATACCTCTGATGGCTTTTCTAGCAATCCTGATCTAATTAATACGTTCTCGTTACATATCCACACATTAGCACTGGTTCACTGTTTTATATATCCTGATTTTAGAGATTTATATTAGGCATCTGGATTTAAAAGTGTTTATAAAGGTTCTATATACATCAGTTAGCTACATGAATTTTCCTTTTATTTCTTATGTGACAACGTTATCTACGATATCTAAAACGCTGCAATCTTTCAAAATTATATAGCTTTATTGTTACGTTATGCCTTACTCTACATCCTTTCTTTTGTATGTTAAAAAACATTTATTTGATTTTCTCATTAGTGACTATTATACCGTTTTTGCTGCTTCGTAGCATTATTTTATAGCATTCTAATGTTTAATTTATGGATTATATTCGGATAGCAAATAAATATTCTTTACTTTCTCGGAGAAATAATATTATAACACACAAAATCCTATTAAATTGCCAAAAACCTCCGTACATATTCTATTCACTTATGAGGCAGTATAGTCCTGGACTGGCTAATTTTTGGATAATAGGAAACATGAGTGTAGCAGTTTTAATGTTTTCGGGACTGCTACTTGGTATCGGGGAGCAGAAATATCATACCAAGGTATTGCATATAGGAATTGTTGCTTGAACTTTATTATTATTAAACAACACTATATTTCCTAGTAAAATCATTATGACTTTACAGTAAGTCAAATTTTCGATGTTGGTTATGAAAACATCATGTACATCGGTTCCCTATGTCGATCTCCAGAAAAATCTTTGTAATAATGATACGGGAAACAAAAAACCAAGAATGAAAATATGCGCCAAGAAACTCTGTGATATAACAGTCGAATAAAATACAGATTGTCGATTCAAATAGTCAAAAAATTAATGAACAGCTTACTAAAATGGAAATATCGCCTATTTAAGATGTAATTCATTAAAGGCCCAAGGTACAAAGCACTCCTAGCATATGCTAATGACATAGATCTCATAAGAAACTCCCGTCTGCAAACATCTTCAATAAAGTAAAAAGAGCACGAAAAATCAACGAAATGAAAACCAAATACAAGCGAATCAACAGAAAAGACCAATTTAATAATCTAGATAAAATATTAAAGTTAACAACTACAATTTCATAAATATGGAACACTTTAAATATCTTAGATAAATAATCACTGTTAATAATAATGTCAATAACTAAATACTTTTAGCATAATTCAAATTTTAGACCTATTTTAATACATGGATGCGAATCATTGACATTGACTAAAAAAAATAAGGAAGAAGTACAAATATTTGAAATAAAAATAATTAGAAAAATGTTTTAACCTCATTATCATATCGCTACAAATCCGTATAGAATAAGAACCCATACTGAATAAAGAAAGCTTTTATAACGATATTGTTCAGAAAAATAAATCGCTTAAGGTAGATCGACACATGCATAGACACCAATATATCAAACTTGTAAAACTGGTATGGAAGGAAGTTAGCACAGAAGAAAGAATGCCGCTTAGGCGTCTCAGTAAGCAATGGAGAGAAAACATCCAATTATATCTCAAAATATTAACATTTCATTTGATTACAGATTCGTGGAAAATCGATCAACTTAAAGAAAATTTGTAGTTAGCGAAGACCCACCCAGTGTTGTAGCGCCACGTAATGATGATGATAATGAAAAAGGAGAAATAGTGACAAAAAGTAATAAAAATGGACTAATGGAGCAAACCTGCTTTAAAATCTTGATTGGAGAGGATTAAAATGAAAGTATAAGAAATACAATGAATGATTGATGGATTCGAGAAACTTGAGACTTGAGAAAAGCACACTGACGTGTGTATCCATATTAAATTCCTTAGATTTTTATACTTTTTTTTAGACTTTTATACTAATAGCTTTAAAATTGAATGTTTGGTGAAAATAGCTACGCGACTTTAATGCATCAAATATTTTGTTAATTAAAAATCAACAATATGAAATTAGACAGCAAAAAATTATAATATTAAAGATTAATTTATAAATTATTATAGTCTAATTTTAACTACTTCATGAAATAAATATTACACGCCATAAACTGCAGTAATTGAAAAATTATAAATATCTTACAGAAGAGTTTCTTAAACTGTTAGACGATTACGCTACTCGATGTTCATATTAATAGGTTCCAAAATGCACCACCTATAAAATTTAAAAATCTACTACTAATACAATTATTGGCAACATCGCAGGAGTTAAGAAGTGTACGGGAAAAGTTATATTACGGATCCCAAAAATGTTTGATACTATTAAGGAATCCACTTGATCCGACGTATTGGTCGGAGTCTACATAAAGCGCTACTCAGATAATAATATACACGGCGTATATTCTCCTGGAGTTAGTATAATACCGTTTTAGTACGGAGCCCATATTAACCGCTAGAAGTATATATATATATATACATATATATATATAATATATACATATATATATATATTATATATATATATATATATATATATATAATATTGTAGTTTTAGTTCTGAACGTATTATATTTAATATAAAATTAATGTTTCTTGGGTTTAGGTTCAATAAAGATATGTTACATGTGGAACTAGATTTTATTTTCCATTGCAATCAATCAACGTTTCGGCAGGAAACCCTTGCCTTTGTCAAGATTCTAAAATGTGTATATATATAAGGACAAACAGATATTTTAAAATATGTATATATATGACTTACCAAAACGTAAAACGTGACACAGACATTAACGAACTGACATATAAAAGTTGATATCTGATATCTCATTGTTTACTGTCATTAGTATGTATATAATTGTTTTAATATGACGTATCGTTGATGTTTTCGAAAAAGGTAAGGTGGAGATATGTTATGACTTTAAGAGCTTTTTATGATGTTATATTATTATTGTTTAAATCAGATTGAAATATATTTTATTTAGGTTTTGTGTATTTTTTTGTCATTTATTGCGATGGTATATGGAAGAATTGATGTAATTGGAAGAATTGCACAAATGAAATGGAACTGGGTAGGGCACGTGGCA
>CAKJVB030000070.1:0-18072 GCA_918026665.1 Diabrotica balteata | reverse complement strand
GTTTTGTCCGACAGTTTCATTTCAGAAGAGGATGATCACCCTTTCTTCGTATTCTGAATAAATACCCATAATATTGCAGACAAGCTGACGGCTGTATTACAGTTAAATATGAGTTAATGTTGGAAGATATGATGAAACTTTAAACAGACTTTTAACTTTATCACATGTTGGACATTATGTCAAGTCGTGGAAGCTTAAAAGATTGATTAAACTCTGTAAAAAATATATCATTAAACAACTGACTAAATACTAGAGGCTTGGTAGAATCAGCAAAGTACTTTTCCTAAAATCCTTTGAACAACTTAGCTACATTAAGCTCTGTCGTCAGATATTTTCGATTTGAAGCGTCCTTTCTACTGTAGTGACTTTCTTGTGTTGGAATTAACAATATATAATTAATAATATTTTAAAATCCACAAGGAAAAATTTCTGTAGCTGGCTGTATACCACGTATAACAAAAAGAGGTTAATCTTTGTAAATGGGTATATTTATTTAAAAAACCCTTAAAAGGGCCACATCAATAAAACAAACGTTTTCGGACCACACAGTCCATCATCAGGTTATTAAAATCGAAAATGCTAGGTCACAATGCCTGAGCCACCAAAATATTAGGGTAAAAACCCTTTAAATTACATTTAGTTATGAAATATTGTACATTGTGTTATAAAATAACTGTGATGTTCAGTATTAAATTAAATTTGACTATAGGTAACACATGGCTCAATTGGGTTCCAGAGCCGGTGAGAGGGAACCTCTGCACTCGGAGAACAACGTGGAACTTCACCTGTGGTTACCTATAGTCAAATTTAATTTAATACTGAACATCACAGTTATTTTATAACACAGTGTACAATATTTCATAACTAAATGTAATTTAAAGGGTTTTTACCCTAATATTTTGGTGGCTCAGGCATTGTGACCTACCATTTTCGATTTTAATAACCTGATGATGGACTGTGTGGTCCGAAAACGTTTGTTTTATTGATGTGGCCCTTTTAAGAATTTTTTAAATAAATATACCCATTTACAAAGATTAACCTCTTTTTTTTTTTTTTTTTTTTAATAATATTTTCTTATTAATCAGGCTTCCGTCTGTATCTTATACTGCCTCATTTATCTTTTATACTTTCGTCATCACCACCAATTTTTTTAGACAGAATCTGCACACGTCGTCCACTGAAACCAAAAGTCTCACAAAACGTCTTTCTGCAAACCTGAAAAAATGTGAATTAACTTCTGCTTACTAAACACAATTTATTACCTATAGCTTTAAAAGAAAGATACTAAATTTTACATTTGGAACCAATCCACTACATTTTTACACCAAATAGATCAAACGATTGAGCGGTTCGTTATATCCGGTATAACTAGAAATGGGATGGTAGTTGCCAGAAGATTGCGTATCGGTCATACCAGATTTACACATGGTCACCTAATGAATTCTACACCTGAGTCAATCTGTCACTATAATAAACGACGCCAAGAACTGGGCATGAAGGACGACATCACAGATATATTATCGAACCAGAGCCAAGTCATCACGGCTATCCAGTTCCTAAAGCTAGAAAACTTACTAAATAATATATAACTATAGTATACTATAATATGTAATTGTACCTTATATATAATTGTAAACAGTGCCTCGTGCTAATGGCCGAAGCTGTCACAAACACGTTAAATTAAAAAAAAAAAAAAAAAAAAATTACATAACTAAATTTCAGATTTATTACCGTATATTTGTATGTACGCTGTCGCCGGTTTTGGCTTGCAGCATCGTAACTACCATGTCTCCTTCTTTTTATTAAACATACTTGAATAAGGTTTTTTTTAGATATATTTGGTTTTCGTTATATATTCCCATATCCCAAATATCACGGAAAAGATTTTTACGGCAATCTAATGTTTTACACATACACGAAAACTGAAATTTCCTGGATACCTTGAACGAAAATAATGTTGCAATTTCGAATGTATGTAAACATTTATAAAATATTAACAGACTTTGTGTTAGTTTGGATTCAGACAAAACAGTGTTATTCCATACATTGTATATTAACAACGGATGATAAAAAAATGAATGGCTTTTGTTAAAAGTGCAGATCGCTGGGCATTTATTGCCCACACCTAGCGTTTGCTTGTACAAAAACGACTCTGGACCCATCGGCCGTGATAGTCAGTTACCATTGTGCATTCAGTCACCATCATCGTTCATCAGTAGGGGCGGAGGCTGCTTAGCCAACAGATACGTGTGTTGGACTTCTGGGGTAGTGTTCCCTATCTCGAGATACTTTTGTTCTTGACCTGCCAAGAAGACAGGGTGTTCGCTACATGGTAGCATTTCAATAGTAAAGTATTTATTTTATTATATAACAATTGCATTGTTTGCTGTTCTACTTAATTATAATTATTAATTATTATTGCTGTTCTACTTAAATTATATTATATATTTTATACGCGATTTAATCGCGTTAAACTTTACTCATAACATTTTACGTTCGTTTCGAAATATTAATAGCGTTAATTATATTATAATTATGTCTTTTTGCTAATTATCATTACATCGAAATTGCTTATAGTATAATTCCTTTTGTTTAACATCATATATTATTTTTTTGTATTATACAGGGTGGTCCTTAAGTAATTTTATAAAAAGAAGCTGTAGATTCTACACTTTAAAATATTACGGTTTAAGTCAAATTGCTATAAAAAAATGTTGATATTCAAAAAGATACAGGGTGTTACAGTGAAAATTTAAAATTTTAATTTTTGCTATACCTTTCATGTTTGTAAACAATTATGTATATAAATTCATAAGTGGGTACTATTAAACATCTTCTTCTTCTTTGGGTGCCGTCTTCAATAAGGTTGGCGATAACCTCAGCAAAATCATTTCTGTCCCTGGCTTTTCTTATTAAAGATTGAGAATCGAAACCAGTCCACTCACGAATGTTCTTCAACCAGGACGCCTGCCGTCTACCAGGACCACGTTTTCCTTCTACCTTCCCCTCTATAAGAAGCTGCAGTAGCTGGTATTTCTCATTTCTGTATATGTGTCCCAAATATGAGGTTTTCCGTGTTTTCATTATTTTTAAGAGTTCTCTGTCGGTACCCATCTTGTGTAGGACCTGCTCGTTGCTCATATGCGCTGTCCAGGGGACTTTCAGCATCCTTCGAAATAACCACATTTCAAAACTTTCCAAACGCCTGAGTGAGTTGATTTTGAAGGTCCAGGCCTCCATTCCATATAGTAAGGTGCTGTAAACGTAACATTTCAGCATTCGGTATCTGATTTTGAAATCGGTATCGATATCGGTATTCGGTATCGGTATCAGAAAATATAATTTGATGCATACTTTAATGTAGCTGATAGAGGCGCCACATATGCCACATATGTGGCATACATTTGCACTAAACTTTTTTGCTGTTTAAATTACCGGTGTTTGTGATCTAAAATAATATTAAATATGCATTATTTAAACAAAAACAGGTATACTTGTTAATAACTTCAAAACTCAACAGTTTTAGAAAAATCGCATTTTACAAATCAACTACATAATTCTGATTTAACGCAATTACTCCAGGCAACGAAAGAAAATTAGACAAAAACATCAATACTTCTGAATTTTGGTATAAAATGCCTTTAATAAAGTTAATAGTTAACGAAATATTAAATAAAATAAATATATCAGCAGGATAGTTAATAGTAGAATTTGACAAAATAACAGAATAATTGGATTTTACATCAAACATTTTACGTTTTGTAATAAATTAAAGTCATAATCAAAATATTTTATTTATAAACCAAATTAAAAAATAGTTAAACTAAATAACATTAAATTTTTGTCAAAGTAATGTTCGATATGTCCACCATCTTCTTTAATTCATTTGTCAATAAATTCCATAAAAGATCGTCTCAAATTAAATAGCATCATTGGTTCTAAAGAAACTGCTGCAGTATTTAGAATAAGTATCATAAGTTTATTATATAATAATATATTATAATACAAAGTATTCGTTTTGATTTTTATAAATTAAATAATTAAACTAATTAAATAATGACTACCACGAACAATCCAACGTTTAGGAAAGTTGTATTTAATTATGTTTTTCTACTCTCTTACTAGTAAATTGTATATTACCTACTATTTGGATGCTAAGTAAATGCATCATAACAGATACTGACACGTAATGACTAGCACGTAATAAAAAAAATTACGCTTCAGTTTTATAAAAATGTGTAATATCACATAAGCCTTGTAAGTCAGTTGGTCGAGTTACCATGGAAACGAATTAACAGACGTTATTTTGACAGATTAAAAATTATTAATCTGTCAGTGTAAATATAGTGGTAATTTAATTTTTATTTTTATAAACGAAAATAATGGTAGAAAAAGTATAGTACACAACTTGAGTTGTAAGCTTATTACATGCTTGTAAAATTACTGCGCTCGCCGCTACGCGGCTCGCGCGCAACTTTTTTACTCGCATGTAATAAGCTTCTTACAACTCTCGTTATGTACTATACTATTTTACTGCCCTTTCCCCATAATGTGGTGGTGTACCATCTTGCATAAACCACATATTTCGCTCTAGTTTGATGACAAGTCTTCCAATAAATGAATAAAATTATTTTATATAAATGTAAATAAATTTCACCATTTAAATTACAAGGTAATTCGCATGTTTGTAAAAAATAATTACAGATGGTACCAAACCATACGATATGCATTTTAAACATGAATTTTAAATAAACGTGTGGTTTGGAACCATTGGTAGTTATTTTTTACGGACATGCGAAGTACCATGTAATTTGAATGGTAAGATTTACTTACATTTTTTATAAAATGATTTTATTGATTTATTGGAAGAATTGTCATCAAACTTAAGGCGAAATATGTGGTTTATGCAAGATGGTACACCACCACATTATAGAGAGAGGCAGTAAGAACATACTTAAATACAACTTTCCTAAACGTTCAATTGTTCGTGGTAGTCATATTCCTTGGTCATGTGGTGAGATATTCATATAATTATTTAATTTATAAAAAATCTCAAAAAATACTTATTAGTATACTTATAATACTTGTCTTATAATAAATACTTTAGCAGTTTTTCTTCCTAATCTTTTATTGAATGATTGAAAATTAATTAGAAGGAAATGGTGGACATATCGAACACTTACTTTGACAAAAAGTTTAATGTTATTTAGTTTAACTATTTCTTATTTGGTTTGTAAATAAAATGTTTTGGTTATGAGTTTAATTTAATATAAAACGTAAAATGTTTGATGTAAAATCAAACATTCTGTTAATTTGTCAAATCCTATTGCAAATTATCTGCTGATATATTTATTTTATTTAATATTTCGTTAACTATTAACTTTATTAAAGGCATTTTATACCAAAATTCGAAGTATTGATGTTTTTGTCTAATTTTCTTTCCTTGTCGGAGTAATTGCGTTAAATCTGTATTATGTACTTGATTTGTAAAATGCAATTATCTCGAAAAGTGTTGAGTTTTAAAGTTATTATTAGGTAAACTTTTTTTTGTTAAAATAATGTATCATTATATTTTTATCACAAACACTGGTAACTTAAAGAGCAAAAAAGTTTAGTGCAAATATATGCCACATATGGCATATGTGGCGCCCTCTATCAGCTACAATATAGTATGCTATCACATTATAATTCCTAATGTTCAATAGTTCTTATTTATGAATTTTGATACATAAATGTTTACAAACATAAAAGTTGTATGGAAAATTATAAATTTTAAATTTCATTTTAACACCCTGTATCTTTCTTAGATTAACATTTTATTAGAATTGGCTCAAATCGTAATATTTTAAAGTGTATAATGTACGGTTTCTTTTTGTACAATTACTTACCGTGTATTTAAGTAAATCAGCTTTTAAACTAATTATTTTTCATATCATATGATATTTTTGCATACTTAAAATTTCTATGGTAGACGGGCGGTTTGGTGTGGTATAGATATTATTAATTTTTTTTAACAATGATATAGATATCCACAACTCGTTTCATAATATTTAGTTTTTAAAACAGCTGTGCTTTATACGTAAGTTCATGTATATTTTGTAAACTCTTAATATTGGTTGTCGTATGGGTTTCGTATCACATAAGATTTAAATTTGTAACTCTTTGCATTTTATTATATTTGCATGTATGTATATTTATGTATATTTGTCTTTTGCTGTTATTTGTCTGTCAAGAGAGTTTTATGTAGTCTACTGTTATTATTTTTCTATTGGGAATATACATACCCAATGCAAAAGGGAGAAACACGAGAGATCTAGATTAAACATATATACATTCTTCTTATTTTCTGATGACCTCAATTGTTACATAGAGATCTTCGTATGTACAGAAAGCAACCAATAATAACTAAAAAGTGTTAATTCTAATGACGAAATAAATGTTACTTGCTTAGAGTTCGTATGGCTTTCGTATCACATGAGATTTAAATTTGTAGCTCTTTAAATTTTATTATATTTGCATGTATGTATATTTATGTATATTTGTCTTTTGCTGTTATTTATCTGTCAATAGAGTTTTATGTAGTCTACTGTTATTAATTTTCTATTGGGAATATACATACCCAATGCAAAAGGGAGAAACACGAGAGATCTAGATTGAACATATATACATTCTTCTTATTTTCTGATGACCTCAATTGTTACATAGAGATCTTCGTATGTACAGAAAGCAACCAATAATAACTAAAAAGTGTTAATTCTAATGACGAAATAAATGTTACTTGCTTAGAGTCTTAATAAATAAAAAAAAAACTTTATGCAAAAAATATAGCAGAAACCAAAGATATAGTTTTTATTGGTGTTTTTTAAATGGTACTTTAATATCACAACAGAAATATTTTTGGTCAGAACTTACCTCCATGGGCTTAATTTTTTCACCTACTTCTATATTTTTGCTATTTGTGTACTTATGTCATCTGTTTTTTATGTATATTTATGTAGATTTTTTTTTATTTAAATATATTTAAGACACGGTTTTTGGCGCTACAGTCACACACTCAAGTAAAGGTCGGCACATTCAACTGTTTAATCCTATTAAAAGTCTTTCAGCTCGAGTGGCACTTACAACGCTTTTGGTTTGGCACCCCTCATTTTGCAATTCAGAAGATAATACTAGTAAATTTTATGCATATACTATTCCTATGAATATTATGTACTAAGTATATTATAATTTTAAATTAAAAAAACTAAAAAACAACTTTTGTTACTGGGCGGCTAATTTCATTAATAAGAACTGGCTCGTCTACGAGATGATTGACTAGAAGTTCAGTTTTTTGCACATTGAAAAAAACAGCTATTGACAAGACAGATTAGGTTAGGTTAGATTAGGTTGGGTTAAGGCAGGTTAAAGTTTTATAGTATAATACCTACAACCTAGGCACTAATTTTTGAGAAACGATAATTGTGTTTTAACGATAACACTGTTGCCAGGTTGTGATTGTACACAGTGTCCCCTAAATAATTGGACATTAGCTAATGGGTGATAGCTGACATCAAAATAAAGCGTTTGAGCTTAAATTGCTTAGACAAGATGTTGCTAGTTTTCGTTCTAATCGTAATTAATTATTAATTTTTTATATTGGTATTAGATATATTAAAAAGATTCAACCGATTTAAGTGAAATTTGGTATCTTGAGATTATTTAGTATGCTTAATAGGAAAATGATATTAGTTTTACCATTGACACTAGGTGGTGCCACATTATAGCATTAGTTAATTAATGTGACCATAATTTTTTTGTCTGCCCTGTATAAACATTTCAGTAAAAAAAAACATGAAATAACATTTAATTCTACATGATAGGTTCCTAAGCGGTCACCCATCCAAAGTTTGACCCCGGTTGACAAAGTTTGAGTCCTGTTTTCGAGCGAAAACTGGTGTAAGCTAGTGTGCTATGGCGGTAAAATTGATACCAAAATGAAATATTTTAACAGATTGTATCTTCAAATAATATTGAGATTGCCTTTTAAACATCTTTTATTATATTTTTATATCTCTTATCCTATTTCCGACGAAGATAAATTCAAAGACACAAAAATTATAAAATGTATTTTTTTACACTTTATTTGCACTGATATATAAGTAACTTCAAAGATTTAGCAAATAACTGTATACTGCCGGTGAGCGCGTAAGTATTTCATACTATAATTTTTATAAAAATTCACTTTTAATATTTTCCCAATTGCACCTGAAGAAGTGTACCTTTAAAAACATGAACTACTAACATCCAATTCTACACAAAAAAGGTACCTATTCATGCAGCTATTTCATTATATGCAGTGCGTTAGTGATTTTTTATTCCATATACCTACGAACATATACGTACCTTTCGCTCGTGCTCGTTTTGTTGGATTGTTTGTGATGGCTTCATCATTAACATCATCAAGTTTTACACCGGTACTGTTGCGTACAGTCAGTAAGTCTGTCTATTCACCAAGAGAGAAGACTATTGTCCTGAATGTTCACGATGCTCTGGTTTCTCAGAATCCCACAAACACTGTTCGCAACATAGTCGAAAGTTGTGCCAACATGACTGGCGTAGGGGAGTCAACTATATATAGGTTCCTATCAGAAAGAAAAAAACACGGTATAGCTAACCCAAACACAAACGAACACTTAAAGAGAGGGAAAAAGCCTATTGAACTTGATGAATTTGCCAAAAATGGTATTCGAAGGAAAATTCATGGATTTTTTTTTCAAAAAAGAAATACCAAACCTAAATAAAATTTTACAAGAAGTTAGAGATGATCCGGATTTGCCTCATATCGGACGAACTAAATTGTGGCAAGTTTTAAAAGAATTAAATTTCCGGTGGGAGAAATCAGACCGAAAATCACTTTTGATTGACCGGGAGGAGATAATATGTTGGAGAAGAAATTATCTAAGATCCATACGAAAATTCCGGCTGAAGGAAGGCCAATCTTCTACCAGGATGAATCGTGGGTAAACTCAGGTCATACTCTAAAAAAAGTTTGGTCAGATAAAAATATATTAAGCTCCAGGCAAGCCTTTATGGAAGGTTGGTCTACTGGTATCTCCCCACCTTCTGGTAAAGGCAGTAGATTAATAATTTCTCACATTGGCAGTGAAAAAGGATTTGTTAAGCATGGTTTGTTGGAATTTCAGTCCAAAAGCACAAAAGACTATCACGAGGAGATGACAGCTGATGTTTTCGAAGAGTATTTTGTGCAGATGATTGAACACATACCACCAAATTCAATTATAGTATTAGATAATGCACCTTATCATTCACGACTAGTAGAAAGACTTCCAACGACTGCGTGGAAAAAACAGGATATTCTTGACTGGCTGCGGAATAAGTACCTGCCTTACGAAGATGGAATGGTAAAAGCAGAACTTTTAAAAATTGCCCGGCAACACAAATCTAAGTTCAAGAAATACGTAGTTGACAAAATGGCGGAAAGGAGAAACATCACAGTCCTTAGACTTCCACCCTACCACTGCGAAATAAATCCAATTGAACTCATTTGGGCACAAATGAAAAGTTATGTGGCTAGAAAAAATACGTCATATAAAATACAAGCTGTACGTGAATTGTTATACGAGTCTTTACAACACATTACAGAACAAAACTGGAAAGATGCAGTAAGACATGTAATAGAAGAAGAACAAAAAATGTGGGATCTTGATAACATAATTGATGCGACCGTAGAGACACAACCGCTAATTATTAACCCTCAAGACGACTCGGATTCCGAAGTTGATCCTATTTATTTTGAATTTGAATAGTTTTCTAATCGTAATTATATAAGGTAAGTGATAGTAGTTGTAATCGTAAGGTATTAAAGGGGAAAGGCGCAAAACGTCGCCTGTCAAAATGTTCAATGTGTTTTAAATGTATCGATTTTTTTTTCAAATCCTGAGAAAACTAAAAAGCCTTTTTGGAAAAATTTAAAGGCAGAATAAAATATTTATTAGAATAAATAAAAAGTTTCTTTTGCATGCAATATTTTCAATTAAAAATTATACTATATTCTCTCTTTTATTTTCACCCCTGTTGCATAACATAATAAAATAAACATTGTAGAAGTTTTCAGGGACTTTCTGTAATATACATCAGTATACACATATATAATACCCTCAGTAATAATGTAATCTTTCATTCTGCTTTTAAATTTTTCAAAAATATTTATTAGTTTTCTCCGAATTCGAAAATAATGGATACATTTAAAACACATTTGGTGCCTTTCCCCTTAATTAAATAAATGTATCTTTTACAAATGGCAAAAAACTTTATTTTTGAATAAAATATTTTATTTTATTATAAGTTTTATTAAAACAAAAATACAATTTAAAAAATATATTTATTTAGTTCAAATAAATGTTTCAATCATATACTCTACGACACTGGTCGGCCAAAATACGTTCCTAATCGGATTATAAGCTTGACCGCTGTATTGTATTCCGGCAGATACAAGGTGGGTTAGTCGAAAACATCTTAAATCGTCAGTTTCAGGTTGGTTTTTACTATTATATCGTATTACCTGTCCTCTCTGTATTTCAGTTCTCTAATTAGGATTAAACTTGTAGTGAGATATCAACAAATTGTGAACCGAGTATAGCATTCTTTCACATAAAAAGTACACCGTTTTCGAAATAAACGTATTTTCTTAATGATGCATGTCTCTATTTCATTTTTTGCAAAACAGGTATGCTTTGAACTTAATGGTAACGCCAAGTGCTTGCCAAAGTTTTTTTATTAAATCACTTAAGATAAAGGTAAAATTCCATAATCTGTTTATGTGCCCAGGAAAATGTTTTGTTCTCTTAAAGCAGCTTAACGCTACTTCGAACTTTATTCCAATAGAAGGCAACCAAACCATAAAACTATTATATTATTATTTGACAGATTGCGAGGAAAGAGGGTCATTTTATTCCAAAAACAGGAGTGCTGGAAGACCGAGAGTAATTAAACCAGATATGAAGTATGAAATTGTTGGGCATCTTGCAAAAGATCCAGATACCAGTACAAGGCTTGTTTCTGCAGCCACTTATGTAAGAAAATCTACGGTATCAAAAGTAGGGACAGAAAATCTGTATCCGTATCGTTTTACTCCAGTACAGAATCTTTCCAGGATTTTCCAGCAATGTTCTAATTTAGTCAGGTTATGATATGGCTGTATTTAGACATGTTTTATAATAAAATATTATTTACCGATGAAGCCTCATTTACTAGAAGAGGTGTGTTTAACTGGCGAAATAGCCATACCTATGCGACATAACATCCTCATGCATTTCAAGAACATCATTTTCAACATGAGTTTTCCATAAATATCTGGTGTGACATATTTGGGAATTGTATTGTAGGACCATTAGAATTACCAACTAAGCTAGATGAAGTAACGTATCTAAATTTTTTGAGAGCAGATTTACCAACTCTTTTAGAAGACATACCTTTAAATTTGAGACGTAACTCTTGGTACATGCATGATGATGCATCACCAGATTATAGCCTAGAAGTTAGAAATTATCTACATGAAATTTATCTATAAAGGTGGATTGGTAGAGTCAGTGTATACTTATGGCCAGCACGCAGTGCCGAACTAAATCTCTAGATTTTTTGGCACTTGTTTATAAAAAAGTCACTTGTTTGTAAAAAAAAATTAACAATCAAGAGTTATGGCAAAATATTGTAGAGGGCGTTAACGTAATTAGGGCATAAAAAAGCTCTTTATCTAAAATAAGACAAAACTTACACAAATGATTTAGATTATGTAGCCTATCTAATGGTGTGCATTTTGAACACTTTTTTTTTCGTTTCGTTTTAAATTATTCGCTTTGTCAAAAATTTTATATTCAGTTCATTGTTTAATTTAATTTAAATTTCTGATTTTTTTTTAATTGTTACTGTGTCAGAGGTTTAATAAAAATAATTGTAATAATATGCATTTTGCTTGCAAAAATTATCTACCACTAATACATTTAATATTCACTGGTATTTAAGACCTTTCGAATAATGTTTGAATTGAAATAAGTTTTTTGTAAAAATTTTTCATTTATTTTTTTATCGAATTGAATGTGTCGACAACAGTGGTCATTGGCATGGTACAGTGAATTTTTACAGTCAGGTACCTAGTGTAGTGTGTGTGTAGGTGTAGAGTAATTGTCTTGATACTTAGCAAAGTCGACGTCATTGTCTTTGCTAAGAGACGCTAATTGTATCCGAACGTCTGCGGTCCCTCCGGTGAGTACCGATCGCACAAGGATAGAAATTATTTTCATTTATTAATGTTTAGTAAACGAAAACTCACGACCGTTACGTTTAAAGGTAGGCGCTCTTACCACTAAGCCACAGAGAGTTTTTTTTATTTTTTAATTCATAGTCCTAATTCATATTTGTCTAAAACATTTTGCCTAAACAATTTAAGCTCAAACGCTTTATTGTATTGTCAGCTATCACCTATTAGCTAATATCCAATTAATTATGGAACACCCTGTATAGGAAGAGCAATTATTTTTTTTGCTGCGATAGTGCAACATAAAGTCCTAATATGGAATGTTTAATTTTGCACAAAGTTCAACTATTTGTAACACCACAAATATTACAACAAATATCACAACAATTTACGTAATATACACAATATTACCCAACAAATTCACTCAGCTATGCAATGCATTACACTCTTCACTACTACCGTATACATGCAGGTCAGAATTTATAGGACATGTTATATTGTTAAATTTAAAATGAATTAAAAATACTCACCATTAATCACCATAATAAACTAAAATAAGTAAATATGAACAACTCTTGTCATAGTATCCCATTATCCAAAGGAAAATATTTTGAGATCAGTGATGAAAAAATACAATAAAGTATTAAACAGCGTTGGATTCTCTTCATGTAATCGATAAAAAGAAGGTGTTTTACTCTTTTTAGCAAAAATATTGGCACAGGAGACTAGCTTCGTTTTAAAATTGAAAAAGGAATATCATTGGGACCCTATTAAAGACAAAGAAATCTTTTTATTTATCGAATAAATTAAGGATCTTGACAAATCTTACTACATAAAATAAAGATTTTATCACAACTAAACAAACACTAGACATTGGGTATTAATATGGACATGATAAGCCATTTCGACAGAGAACTAAGAACTTAGAGTGAAATTGAGAAATCGAGAAGCCAAGAGTGGACCGCATTTTGAGAAAATTAAGGTTATTAAAGTTTAAATATTATGATAAATTCTAGGGAGGTTTCTCTATTTTAATTTTTATACTTTAAAACTTTCTGGGGACTTGTTTATCAATTTACCAGATTTAAAAAAATATCAACACTACTAATTGAATTCTTGATAAGGTACATCACTTATCCCCCTTGTCCCGTGAAAAAAAACCAGTTAGCTCGAATAACAATATATTTAAAAAAAAACAGGTGGTTTAAGATTCTTCGTCTGTAAACAAAATGTTGTCTTACTGTTTAGTATCATTGTTGTCAACAACTTGCTTTGTCTTCTTCTTCTCTTTCTCCGGCTGAGTTGTTGTCAGTTGTTTGTAGAAATTATCATGGTATAAAATCAAAGAAATTTGGAAAATTTTTGTACTTGGCTGGATTGATTAAATTTTGTTGCCTGGTTTTTCTTTTAAAATCTAGAAATATTTTAGAACTTGGTGGTCTGCTCTTTGTTGGAGGTCTTAGGCTTTTTTGTCAAACAGAATATCCGTAGCAAACGCTGTTTTATACAGTAAGGTAAAAGGATCCTTCTTTTCAAGGCAGAACCATACCGTCTTCTGTATACCGATTATTTTTAATACAAGTTATTTATCAAGTGGTTCTTCTAAGGAGATAAAGTTATCTGCCATATCGATAACAAGAAAGTTTGTACTGGCTTTTGCAACATTTTTTCGCCAGTGCTCTGAAACCAACATCTGAACTTCACGTGCTCTTTTGGCATTTTCCATGACGGCAAATTCTAGTTCCATTCCATAAAATAATGATCTGGCTCAAAAAATGGTGACCAATGGACTCTACAGAGGTTTTGGTTACCACATTAGACCAAAATCGTATGATAAGAGCACTCTTATTCTGTCCTCTGAAATTATCGCTAAATGCGATAATATTCTTAACAGTAGAGGGTAACATTTCAATAATTCAAGTAAGCAGGATTCCACTTCCTTACCACCTTGACCACTTTTCTTTCAACATAAACATTGTGGCCTTACCACTTTTTGAGCAGTGGACGCAAAAATTGTACGTCCACAACTGCCTGCTGTAAAATACCTTACTACAAGTGCGGTGTTGGGTTGGAAGAGGAGTTTTTCCCAAATCACAGCATATCACTGCTGTCGTTACGTCATCTTTGAAACGAGACAACGTTACATGTATTAACACCTTCTGTTGCATTATTAATCAGATTTTTCAGTAGATCACATTGTACCCTCGGAATCCTTTTTTTGGATGGTGCTAGAAAGGTCACCAATGACAGCGGACGGCAGCCAGATGGTTGGTGAAGAGTGAGTCGTGGGTTCGAAACTAGCTTTTAGAACCGAGAATGAATCTAACGTATGAAATAAGTAAAGATAAGATAACATACAGAAATAACAAAAAGATAAATGGGTAAAATTACCAAATATACGATAAGATAGAAACAGAGCGCCACTCATTTTTTTGGGTTAAGGAGAAAATTAAGAAACCTTAGACAAGAAAAGAGATAAGGAAAGATATTTAGGTTCAAAGATCAAACCCAAGGAAAGATACCAACAGTTAATTATCAAATAAATTTGGTCAACACATTATATAAACAAATAATAAATATAATAGGTATTACACTTACTTACCTACGAAACTTAATCAGCTTGATCTTTTTACTGGTCAAAAGCATAATAATAATTAAAGTTAAAAAGCAAATATTTAGACTTACTATTTTATCAGGGAACTTGTTAGGAGCCGACAAATAAAACACATATATTAAACAATAACAATATATTCAACAATAAAATTGTGACGCTGCTGAATGCAACACAAGTAATAAAAGTACACCAACAACTATAAAATGGTGGTATAAATATAAAAATAAGCAATAATATATTAGAAAATACCTTTACAAATATATATAATACAATCATGTACAAATAAAGGTTTGGCGTATCTCGAGATATTACAGAAAAAAATTAATAAAAGTTATAACCAACACAAAAGATAATAAAAATTAATCAGTTTTAAATTTACAAAAATACAAAAAGGTTACAGACATAAAACTTTAACCAAACCGCACTTAATTAAGCCGATTATTTGCTTCGCACTATTATTTAATGATGCACAGACTTAAATGTTCATATTTATTACTTATTGAAATTTCTTGAATTTAATGAAATGTTCTTTAAATTGAATGCAAAAATCAGCAATCTACAGGTGAAGACATGGATAAACTTTGATTCGCCCAGATGATTGCAGATAATAATATGATACCATACCATATTATTTGTCCAGGTACTTGAAGATACTAAGATTATGGTAACTTACAGTAGTTCCTGATGACTGCTGCCTAGGTACTTCACTGAAGCTATATACTCTACTTCAGCGATACTCAAAGTGTGTTCCACGGAACCCTAGGGTTCCGCGATACCCCTGTAGGGGTTCCGCGAGAATTGAGAAAAAATTCAAAACACGTCTCTCTGGTAGACTGTTCTGATGTGGCGTAGCACGATTCACGAGGCGCAATCGAACTTAGTTGCCTCGTACAATTTTACTATGCCTGCCACTGCCGATATCTCTACACTTGACACTTTGTCCAGCGGCGATTAACGTTTGGGGCGATAAGTACCTACCTGCTATAAAAATATTTATAGAAACAGTGTTTATTGTTCTACTGCTGTATTCTGATTGTATCAGTTTTGTACATTTCTTCTTTGGACTAAACTGTTCTGCAGTAACGGTCGTGAGTTATTTTGTTGTTTTTAACAAAGAGGAATGGAGCGTTGGCTTAAAGTCGTTAAACGTGCTGCAACAACATCTTCTACAGAAGGCGAATGTTGGAAAGCAAATTACCGATCAAGACGATTATGCAACGATGTCCAGTTCCACGGTTTCAAAAGCGAAAAATAGAAAGTATGATGAATCATTTATCAGTTTCGGATTTGTGGATTCCAACCTTTGACCTCTCTGCATCCTATGTAGTAAACTGTTTCCTAATAGTTCCATGGCACCTGCCAAGTTGCGCCGACATTTAGAAACTGTACACCCCGAGTCTAAAGGTAAGAATAAAGAATGTTTTCTACGTAAAAACGAACAGTTATGGGAAAGTCAAAAAACTATGATGCATGTAACTTAAACTATCAATGAAAGGGCCACAAAGGCATCATATTTAGTTAGCTATCGCATTGCACAAGCAGGTGAAGCGCACATTATCGCTGAGAATTTAATAAAACCATGTGTGCTAGACATAACAAAATGTATGCTCGATGAAAAATCTGCAAAGCATCTTTCTACTGTGCCGCTATCGAACGATACTGTTTCACGGAGAATTCATGATCTGGCAAGCTTCGCCAAATAAGAACTAGTTACATGTTAATATTGTTCTGAAGCTATTTTCTTGTGGCATTTTAAATTAATTACTATTTAACGGGGAATAAGCCACAATTAAAGGTAAAAATACGTTTATTGACGTTTCAATTTCCACTTCGGAAATCGTTCTCAAAATACAAACAGTAAATTAAACAAATTTTGTTTTTTGTTGAAAAAACAAAATTTGTTTAATTTACTGTTTATATTTTAAAACGATTTCCGAAGTGGAAATTGAAACGCCAATAAACTTATTTTTACCTTTAATTGTGGCTTAGTCCCAGTTAAATAGTAATTAGTTACACGTTTACAAATATCACGATTCGCCTTGCAAATAGATGAGTCTACTGATATCGCTGGTCTAGCTATCTTGCTGGTTATCGTGAGATATCCATATGAAAGTTCTTTTGAAGAAGACATGCTTATGTGTTCACCGCTGCCCACAAACACAACCGGAGAGGAAATTTTTAATAAAATAAATATATTTTTTGAGGAAAATTATCTGAATTGGAGTGATTGCCTTGAAATTTGTTCAGATGGGGCCAAGGCGATGACAGGTAATACAGCAGGACTAGTGTCACGAATAAAAAATAAAGCTCCTAATTGTAGTTCCAGCCATTGTATCCTGCATAGACAAGCACTTGCGATGAAGCAAATGCCGTCAAATCTAAAATTAGTTATAAATGTAGCGGTAAAAATAATTAATTTGATCAAATTACGACCACTACAATCTCGATTGTTCTCATTATTGTGTGAAGATTATGGCAGCAAACATAAAACACTACTGCTACATATAGAAGTGCGATTGCTGTCTCGGGGTAAATTTTTAACAAGGCTATTTGAACTTAGAGCCGAGTCACAAATGATTCTTTCGGATACTTCTTTTAATTTGAAAGACCGTTTGTATGATAAAACTTGGTTGTTTCGACTGTCTTTTATGACGGATATCTTTTAAAAACTGAACGATTTAAATTTAGCATTGCAAGGTAAACAACACAGTGTTTCAGGCCTATAACAAAATAACTGACTTCAAAAGAAATTTGATTTTTGGATTATTTGCGTCGGCAAGAGAAAAATAGAAAGCTTATACGTCATTCAGTGAGTTTGTTAGCGATAACGACAAAATGTTCCAAAATGATATATTTGAAGAATTAGTTAAATATCTCACTTCGATGCGTGTATCTTTTGAGAAGTATTTTTTCGAAGAACAGAACACAAAAATGAAACTGAATTCATGAATTCATAATCCTCAGCATATGCAGCCACGAAAACAAAATACCGCAATAGACTGGACGCCGAACCTGATATGAGACTTCAAATGTCCTCTATCAAACCTGATATCAACCAATTGATGAAAAATAAAAAACAGTTTCATACCTCCCATTAGTTAGAGTTTTCTTATTTAATATCTTCTATTATTATACTTGTTATGTAAGTAAGTAATAAGTAACTGTTACATTGTACTTTTATTATGCTTATTAATAAAGAATACAC